>CM034149.1:47904697-48185503 GCA_019776745.2 Taxus chinensis
CCACGAGTCTTTGGTTATGATCCTTAGGTCCCACAACCCAACAGGCCTACTGACCAATTTGACATTGACACTAGTTTGCATACATTAGTATTCATATCTTCACCACTTCCACTAGACATTAATGCACAACTTTCGTTATTGAACATAGTAGGCGATCAGGATAATACTTTCTAGACCATACCAAAAAGTTTCCCATAATTCCATGTGGCTCCACTACATCTTATAACTTCCATGACCTTGTATGGAAATCCATACAAGGCACCCGCAAGTCACTTTCCGCATGTTCAACATCCAATAAACAGAATCTCGGCAAAGCTTGATATTGATTAGAGTCTCTGAGAAGCTATTATACCAAATCAAGCCATCACACCACTTCAAGTTAGGAGAGAATTCTTCACCTTAGACTCGCAAATCCTGATATTGCATGTTGAAGACATAAGATTGCCTAACTAGCTTGATCCCCATCACCACACTCAAATTCACATTCACATGCATTCTACATCGGTTGTCTCGTCACAACCTCGAGAGGTCAAGTGCGAAGAATTTCACATGTTGATTTTATATCATACAGTCATCATATCCGCAAAGCAAGAGTGGATGAAGAAGGGGACACATTTTTATTTAATGATTTTGTTTCATGTGTAGGTACATTGAAGGAGTGTCTGAGATTTATTTTGGATCTAGGTACTTGTAATTTCTTAGGGACAAGAAACATTGGGAAGGGACACTGTCATATCCCTTTTTAGATACTAGTAGGATCAAAGAACTTAACCCATTTTCCCTCCCTATGGGTTTAAGGAAGGAAGCAAGGGGAAGACTTGGATGATATTTTATAAATAGATATTTCATTATTATCATGTATTCTTATTAGGAAGGCATGCGCTCAAATAGAAGAACTCATTTAATTAGAATATAAAGTATTTTGAGAATGTAGGCTCCAAATACAAATTAGATAATTAAAAGGTACTTATTAAGAGGTCTGCCATCATTTGAATTGTAGGAACCCTTATTGTTATAAAAGGAAGTTATTTGGAAATTATTTGATATGTTGAATCCTATTATTTATTTTGGGTAAAGGTTGTTCCTTTCCTCTCTCTCATCAAGGACAAAAACCCTTGATAGTGGAATTTTCTTGGGGACAAAAACCCTCAAGAAAGGTTTTGAGATTAAATCCTACCTCTTCAACTTAAATTGAATAAGCAAGAGAGTAAAATTTAAATAACCTCGGAATAATGGGATTTAACGATACTCGTGAGTGTTGATGGATGATGTTTGACGTTGCACTCCATGAAATAATGGTATCATCTCCTTTCCTGTGAAGAAGTCTGCAATCACAAACACTACACAAGATAGGATTAAAAAAATATATGGAAGATTTCCTGGAAAAGGCCAATCCCCAGAAGTCAATGGAATTCCTTGCAAGGATGTCAATCCGCGTTCAAGAAATTAATTGAATAATGACAAAGTAAATTTATAACAGATGATAAAATGACAACAAATGATATAACCAATAATGCAAAGGCAAAGGGACTGATGTGGTCCAAGGATATATGTTGATCTGATGGTGGTTCTTGGTCCAAAGGGAGTTTGGGAATCACATTATGGCTCAGAGGAGAAATGATATAGACATGTATGTGCTTGCAAAGGCGAGTGTGATACTGTATCTAATTTGGATAAGTGATAAAATGTGATAGCTGGCTCAAAGGAGATCAATAAGGTCTGACAAGCACCTGCAAATGCAAGATGATGGAAAAGGCTAGTGTCTGGATAAGTGCATACGCTCACAAAGGAAAGCGAGATGATAAGTTTGTTTTGGATGAAAAATAAAGTGTTGCAAATGGCTCAAATGATATTTATGTGAATGAAAGACACTAGCAGAGGTAGGAGTTTAATCAGAATTGAATTAATGTCAGAAAGGTAGGATACAATAGTAAAGGGGTCTAACAGACAAGAATCGTCAGCGATTGGGGCCGATCATCAGCGATTGAGGGAATCATCGACGATTACTGTGTAAATAACATAGACTTACAGGATGTGGGATAAATATTGATAAATTATTTTAATTAGTGAATTAATGAACCAACGACATAAAATAAAGGTACATACCTCATTTCAGTTGATGAAGGCAAGATAATAGTGTCACCTGGTAGATTAGTTTATTGCATATGTAGAAATAATGCTGATATAATTTGAATGACCTTCAATGGTAAAAGTAGAGATGATTTGACACCAGAGGACTCCAAAACTAATTGCTAGAAGTTTGGATGGCCTCCAAAGGCTAGGGGAAGATCTCTTGATGTCAATATGTTGAGAGATTGAAAAGTTGACAAGTACCCGGGAGAGAAGAGTTGCAGATGCTTGAGGACTACTTGATTTAAAGCTTCCCTAGACTAATGAAGAAAGTGATTGAATATAATAAAATAGAAATGTGATGTAGACGCCTTAAGGAAGGTCATAAGATAATTATGGGATACTGTGAGCTAATTTGAAACTCAAGAATTAAAGTCGGGGATCCTCAAGAGAAGGTAGAAAACATGCTTAAATAATCATCAGTGATTTCGGTTTGTTCAAGCTTTGTGAGACAAATAGATTGAACAAGTTCCTAAATCAAGGTTTTTGGTTATGATTTTGAGGTATAATTTATTGATTTGTTTGAGAATGTGTTGAGATAGATAAGCTTTGTTGAAATAGATAGGACTTGTGTAGGATTTATCCTAAGTTAGCATCTAGGAATATTTCTAGATTATTTCTTAGGATTTAAATTACGTAAGAAGGGTTTATGTTGTTTCATTTTTAATTGATTAATAGAGGACATGAAGTGTAAGACTTAGAATTATAAGGTATGTATTAATTAATGGAGGTTATACATTTATAAATGTATGACCTAAGATATGAGATGTTGTACTTATTTAATTAATGAATAAAAATGAAGGGTATGAAAGTAATATGTTAGTTAATAAGGGATGTTGATTTATGTGAGGTAAGTATGGTGATGATGTTGATGTTGATGTACTTAAAAAATGAGGGGTAATGACTTAGATTTTATATGACTTAGGATAGGGATTAGATGTAATAACGAAGAGGTGCTAGCGGACGCAGATATGAGAATTAACATTGCTAATTTTAGGTGCCTACAGAAGGATATTTGGAATTCTTGAACATCTCTAGGAATTTGGAGCTGATATCTCTCTATCTAGCCCTAGGAGACTTGTAGATATATTTTGATGGATTTATGGTATGATTTCTTGCATGGATGGATTTATACTAGTTATTAAAGGTGAAAAAAATCATTTCCTTACATGTTTGAGCCACTAATTCATTATTTCCAAGAGGGGAAAATTGCCTATAGGTTAGATTTGGCATGTTGGGGTGGATGTTTGGACAAGTTGATCTGATATTTGCATTCTTCATATTTTAAACCCCAAGATCCCAAGTTTCATAAATTTTGGAGCTTCCTAGTTAAAGTTATGAACTTTTAAAGTAACTCTGTAGAAAAGGGTTTATAGAAATTCATATCTTCAATTCCAAGGCACTAAAAATAATTTTTCCTTCATGTTTTAATTGTTGTTAATTAATAATAATTTTTGAGATTGATTGGGCATATTTTCAGCAAGTTTAGGGCATCCAAAAGTGGGGTTAAACCATGAAATAGGTCACTTCCCTAGAAGTTTGTTGGATGACAACAATTAAGAGTTTTTAATATATTTATTTCAATCACTAACAACCCACTAAAAATCTGAAAAGGGTTGTTTATCTTCATTTTTGCATAGTTTCCTTTGAGTCCCCAAAAATGGATATTATAACTATTATTCTTATGAGAATATTTACGAGATACTATAGTTCCCTTGTGTTGATTTAAAAAATTAGGATTATGATCCAGAGAAATGGAAATTATTTTGTATGGTATGGGATATCCAAGAGGGTTTCTAATTACTTGTCTCATCTCTAGTTTCTCTTTACTTTTTGTTAAGTTCTATTGATGAGTGAGTTAAATATCTTATAGTGAGAGCTATAAATATGAATATGGATAGTATGAGAGATGTGTACGTGAGATAGGAAGTGATCTGTAGAGATAGAAGTGGATCCACTACAGTTTCACAAATGGAAGATACTATGGGTAAGGGTTTGATTGTGGGGAGTACCCAAGTCTACCTTTTTGGGTACCCGTGGAGGATTATTGCATACCCTGGTACATTGTTAGATCTCATTAGGGTGGTACCTAGTGGTGTGCTAAATATTTTGGCCAAAATTATAATTTTTATTACATTCATAGGATGTGTTATTTTTCCACCATTCCTTATTCATAGGTCTACCAGTTTATGGTGGTTGCATTACATATATTTTCTCTCTCTTACCTTATGAGTTTGTGTATCTTCCTTCTCATAAAGGGTAGGGCCACTCTCATTTTGTGAGAGGTGTGCGAGGGATCTATAAGGCTCTTGATTGGAGGTAAAACACTCTAATTTCACCCTTCCTCTCTTTTGCATAGATTCAACATCGGGATGGATATCTAGCGCATACAGAAATTGCTATCGTAACATAATTGTGATATTATATTTTTTTATTTGTGTATTTTCCCTTTTTTATTTTATTATTGGTAAATATTTTTTTTAAAGGGACTATACCCTTGTACAAAAAGGCTCAGATTCCAGATATTACAATAGTACTAGATCAAAAAGTGATCAAAATCAGGATTTTACAATAAAGCCCAATAGCAGAAAAATAATATGCCAAGAAAAGTACCACAATCAACAGACAAACAAAGTATAGATGGTAAAATAATAACGAACAACTAAATAGCAAGATCAGATGCCAAAAATTGAGACAGTGATATCCACTTCACTTTAAGGCCTTTTTAATTGTCTGCTTCATCTCCTGGAGGGTAGTGAATAGCACCAATGTTGTAACCTGTGAAGGATCAGTCTTGCACACCCGGATAAAAACTTGGTCTCGAACTGGCCCATCACTCCAAATATTCTTAGAAATGTTACTCAAAATAAAACATTCTTGACTTGAGTTTCCAAAAAATTTATTACTTCTTTAAAAGCTGAAAGAGTATCATCTTGTATGTATCTTACTCCATGAAGCCTGGTGTCTAGGGAATGAAGCTTCTTGTAGATCTCAGCAATCTGATTGTCTTCTAGGCCAGGTCTTTCATCCAATTTCCTTTTCCCCTTCTTTCTTGGACAATTTTCTCACCTCTCCCTTCAAATCCCAAATTTCCTTCTCCATATTATCAATTCTCTTCTCCAAATATCCTTTCTTTAGAATCCCTCATAGACAAAATAAGTCTTTGAACAATTTCAAGATCTTTAATTCTTGCTACTGTGAAGAATCATCTTTGGTGGGGAAGGGGATTGGGAGGGAGTAAAAGAGGATTCTTTGACTGGAATTTCCTCTGCCCCATTGGGTTGGTAGGTATAGGTATAGAAGATTGAGGGAGAGGGGTAGGTTCTAGGGCTAGGGTTACAAGAGACATGAGGGGTTTGGAGGAGGCAATGCTGATGAAGTAAAAATATGATCCCCTGATGTAGGGGAAGGGCCCTTGAGTGATTTTGCACCTCTAAAATGGATTGTTCCAAGGTATTTTAAAATGAAATGTGGAAAGAAAACTTTGAAA
This sequence comes from Taxus chinensis, assembly GCA_019776745.2. NCBI lineage: Eukaryota > Viridiplantae > Streptophyta > Pinopsida > Cupressales > Taxaceae > Taxus > Taxus chinensis. The sequence continues at coordinate 47,910,318 of CM034149.1, forward strand.
TTTCTCCTGAAATGGTTGAGAAAAACAAGGTGCTTTAAAGGAACAGTGATATATCTACCTTCCAAGGTGACATATCTCACCATCATTATGGCATTTCATCAAAAATGGCTGGAATTGAAGCCACTTTAACTCTAGTAGTGACAAATTCAAGTTCTTCACCTTCCTCAAGAAACTTCTTGGTTTTTGTAGCTTTATCAATCCTTCTACTAAAAAAATGATTCCCCTCCATGTCTAGCCTTATGACCTCAGTGATCAAATCTTCTATGACAGTGAATGATATTCCCTCATATGCTCACGGTCATGTCCTTCCATCCCTTATACAAAATGCAAAGAAATGTGTTGGTCATATCCATTTATTCACTCGATTAGATTAGCAACTCCTCCAATCTATAGACATCCCCAAAGCTCGTTGTTCTCCTTCCATTCTGGGTCACATGTTGGCTCCACTTGACATGGCGTATCACTCATTTTTCATTTGGAATTACCTTTCTTTCTCTTCATCTTATCAATGATGATAAAATTACCTCTAAACCACTTCTTATCAGCCTTATTACCCACCCAGAAAGTGTGCAGTTTTTAATGAAAGGATTAAGGGCACTTAAAGGTGATAGTACACTGACAAATACCTTATGATAATTATCCTTTCCTTCACCTGTATGAAGGACACCTCACCATTATGCTTTTGATTGCATTGTTGTATGTTGATCATTGTAAATATCTCTTTGTACATTATTAGGAAACTCCTCATGATTGTACCAAAATCGTAATTGTTGATTGAGTACACCATAATTAACAAGAGTGTCCACTACCTTATTCCCCTCCCTATAGGAATGTAAAATTTTACAATTATTAAAGGAATTGCAAATGTTAATGTCCTCAAGAATAAAGTCTTTTATTGTCCAACTGGGCGGGTTCGTCTTATTTAAATGATTAACAATATTCATGGAGTCTCCTTCTATGATGATGTTATAAATGTTACATTCCTTAGCACCAACCTGATTCCCCATAATGCTAGTAAAGCCTCAGCATAATGATTGGATTGATATCCCATGTTTCTAGCATAAGAAACAACTATACATCCTTTGTGATCCCTGATTATTCCACTTCCCCTAGCATCTCTTGGGTTTCCCTTCGAAGCTCCATCAAAATTGAGCTTAAACCATAGATTGCGGGGTGGTATCTAGTGAACTAGAGACCTATCAATGCTAGTATTGTCTTTTCTCTACAGATCTCCAATATCTATATTCCAAGATGATAGTATACCTTCCTCCTCCTTTGCATAATTTTGTTTTTTGGGGGTCTAAATTTCTCTATGTTTTCTTTGACAACAACAGTAATATCATTGAGTTTTTTTTTGCAATAATTTATATTGTCCTTGAAGATGACACCATTTATAGTTTTCCAAATTCTCCAGATGGTGTGTGGAAATATCAAATTCCATATTCTTTTGACCATGTAATTCCTATATGGAGTATCTCACTGTGTCCAGGTATGCAAAACATCATGAGGGAAATTCCAACACATCAAATATGGAAAATATTAAGCCCCATAACTTAGTAGTACATTCACAGTGCAGAAATAGATTCTTCATATCTTCAACCTCATTCTTGCAAAGATAACACATATTTGGCATAATGAACCCTTTTCTGATATGATTATCATTAGTTAGAATCTTTCCTTTAATGGCAAGCCAAAGAAAATAATTAATCTTGGGGGTTAGCTCTATCATCCAAATTTTGCTCCAATTGAAGTCACATTGAATATTAGCAAAGAAAAGGTTGTAACCAGATTTAACAATGTATTCTCCATCAAAATATCTGGTCCAAATAAGTTCATCCTTAGATTCAATTTGACTTAGTGGAATGAGATAAAGTTGATCTTGAAGAGAGGAGACCATTGGTTCTATATCAGATATGTCCACATGAAGTTTCTTCCAAACCCTCTTACCATTCTCCATACCTATGTAATCATTCACCTTATTACCATACTTTTCAATAAGCATATCCTTGGCAGTACCAAACCTGTCTCTTATATCAAAATTGGCTTAATTATCGGTCCGGAAATGAATATCATTACCATTTCCCATCTTCCATTTACATCCCTTTGTGAGATTGTTTTTTATTTTCAACATATTGTTCCAAAAGACTGAACCAATAGGGAGATCCTCTTCAAAAATAAAGTACTAACATGATTTTGTGGCAAATACTTGGTTCTTATGAGTTCAGTCCAAGGTTGTTCCTCCTTTATTAACCTCCAGCCCATTTTAGCGATCAGGTATGCATTCATTTTTCTAATTTTTTTAATACCAAGTCCTTTAATCCTCTTAGGCATGCAGGCTTGCTCCCAACCAACAAGATGATATCTAAACCTCTCCTCAGTACCTTGTCATAGAAAGTTCTTTTGGATTTTTTCAATATTATCCACTACTGTTGAAGGTATGAAACACATAGACATGATATAGATAGGAAGGTTCTAAAGTATGCTCTTGATGAACACACATTTACTAGCATTAGAAAGAACTGCACCTTTCCACCCAGCTAGCTTCTTGTGAAATATGTCCAATAAAGAATTCCATACATCTGTAGACACTTTATTGGTATGAAGAGGAAGCCCAAGGTAAGTAATGGGTAGAGAATTTACTTTGCATCCCAATATAAGAGCAATTCTTTTTTGTCTTTCCAATGGAGTATTAAAGAAGTATACAAAGCTCCTATCAAAGTTAATTTGTTGTCCAGAAGCTTCTTCATAAAACTTGAGGATAGCTTTGATAGCTTTTGCCTCAAGAACAGAGGCCATTAACAACAATATGGTGTCATCGGCAAATTGTTGATGAGAAGCTGCCTGATTTGAAGAAGTGGGTCTAAATCCTTTGAGGAAACTTGCATCAATAACCCTAGTGATAGATCTACTAAGATTGTCAACCATTAAAATAAAAAGAAGGGGGGACATAGGATCCCCCTGTCTTATGCCCATGCTGCTAGTAAAGAATCCCACCGAAACTCCATTAACCACAATAGAAAATCTAGAGGTAGAAATACAAGCGTGAATGATTTTTCTAAATTTATTATGAAAACCAAACTTCATTAGTACCGTGTCCAAGAATTTCCAAGAAACTCTATCGAAGGCCTTATTCATATCCAGCTTGATGGCCATCCCAAATTTCTTGCTTTTATCCATAGAGGGAATTGTTTCATGAACCATAATTACACCATCTTGAATGATCCTCCCTTTAATGAAACCACTATGTTGCTTTGAAATCAGAACAAAAAGTATATGTTGAATTCTAGTGGAAAGAATCTTAGTGAATATTTTTTATATGACATTTACCGAATTGATGGGCCGAAAGTCCTTAAAATCTTTAGCATCCATATTTTTAGGAACTAATTCTATTTGAGTGTTATTCAGCTCTTTGAGTAGATCTCCAGTCCTGTAGAACTCATTTACCGCTTTGAGTAGATCTTCAGAGAAAATATCCCAAAATTTTTGAAAGAAATTTACCGAGAATCCATCAAGGCCAAGGGCCTTATCACCTTCCAAATAAAAAACTACTCCTTTTAACTCTTCAATGGTCACTACTTTAGTAAGGTCTTTAAACCTCTCATTAGGAATGAGATCTCTTGGGATGGCTTCTACCAAATAGGAGGTTGCTTCTTCATTATAAGGACTAGTCTCAGTAAGCAGATTATTATAGTACCCTAGTGCTTCCTCCTTTATATCATTTTGATCCTTAGTCACCAAGCCATTACCAATGGATACCTCAGTAATCCTATTGTAGGCCCTATGTTTTAAGGTGTTCATGTGAAAAAACTTAGTGTTTCTATCACCTTCTTTCAACCAAAGAGCCTAGGATTTCTACCTCCAAAAAGATTCTTCTCTATTACATATATTATGAAAATATGAGAGAAAAATCTTTTCAAGATGGTAGTCATTAGTATCCATACCCTTAGCAGCTACTCTTTGCTCAAAATCCTCCGGGTGTTGTTTAAGATTCTCTTTCTTTTCAAAAATATTGCCAAAAACTTATTTGTTCCAAACTCTCACTCTTTTCTTAACATTTTTCAAAAACGGTATTGGGCAGTGCCTTCACCATCCCATTGCCACCATTCCTTAACTCTATCAACGATTTCCGCATGATCAAACCACATTTTCTCAAATTTTAAAGACCTATGTATTGTCCCTACTTGAAAATAGAAGAATATAGCCTATTATATATTGGATATTTGGAACATTGGAAAATTATAAACCTAGCTTGGATTGCAAACACTATTTATGGATTGTAAATCATTTAGGAACGTGTAACTGCATTGTTGTTGTATTATTAATTAAATGTATGAAATGGATCATCGTTCTAAGTTAATTCTTTTCATGTTCATATCAAACCTCACCGAAATGTATACAGGGAAATGCACATCTAAATGAATGAAATGTAAATGACGTAGTATAATTAGATTAACAATTGCATGTGAAATCGCCTAGGTATATGTATTAGATGTTGTAACCATTGTTATTTCATTCAGGGAAATTAAAAGGAAGCAATTAATATGGGTTGATTATTAATATCTTTATCCTATACGGGAAGGAGAGAGAAAGTATCAGCCTACCCAATATCTTCCTTCCACCTTGTGCTAGTCCTTTGTTCCCCTCACACAAATTGCATGCCAACTAGAGTTTCAGCTTTCCCTCCCATATTCAGATTCAAAAAATGCTCCAATACTTACCTTAGATGTTTTAATTAATTAATGTTCTTATAAAACTTTTATATACACTAATTATGGTTAACTGACGTAGAGTTCGTAATGACATCATGTCCAACAAAGAAATTGCTCAACGTGGGAAAAGCTATGGAAGGAATCTAATAACGTTTGAAGAAGAAAAATGCAATGCTTGCATTATAAGTATATAGTCACCACTTTTTAATGGTCACATCAAACTTTGCTTGGGTTGTAGTTTGTTCTTTCATCTCAATGCACTTCACAATTCTTTTCTTATCGTTTTTAATAATATAGCTTAAATTAATTCTTTACCTGTACTAGTATTATTTCTTGCTTACTACTAGAGTTTTCTTCAATTATTCTGCTTGTAGACACACATATATAATTGAAAACTATCAATAATGATTTGTAGCCAAAGCATTTTGTGGTCTTGATCTTTTACTCAAGGAAGACTCTCTTTCAAAGGAAATCAGTATTTGCCCAAGTGCAGAAAGGATGGGTCAAGTCTGGGGGAATTTGCTGAACACATTCAAATGTAATTTACACGATCCCCATTAAGTTTTTTGCCATGCTCTCCTAATTATGTTTTATATTGTTTATATGGTTTTCATGTGCAGCCAAGATACCAGAAGAGAGAGTGATAGAAATCACAAACCACATATTTGATCGGATAATGGAGGATGCGAAGAAAAGAGCTCAGGCCGAGGATCCCAAAGCACCTGTTGCAGACAAAAAAACTCTCACCTTCGCTGAGATGCATTCAGCAATAGTTCAAGTCTTTGAGTAAATACAATCTCTCACTTTTCATTTTGGTTTTTCTTCTTTTGGATTCATTAAATCCACAACAAGAATATTATTCAGCTTATATCTTTTCAATTACAATTAACTTTCAAATAAAACTATTTAAAGCTTAGTAAAGTAGGTTTAAATCTATTGGTCTGTTATCTGGGTTATCAGAGAACTTAACAAGCATATTCCTGGTGCCAAGTATGATCCCCCCTCAAAGGAAGAAGTCGAAAAAATGCTCCAGGTTTGTTACATAGCCCCCAACTTTTACTTTTCTTTGTTAACTTAATAATACATTTAAATTTTACAACTGTGAAAATTACATTTACTTTATAAGACTTATTCTTGATCACTTATTTATCCCTTAAACATAAATATATATTCATATTTTTTTAATTATAATTATTACTATTGAAATGTGTTTTGGAATATCAAATTCTTACATTTAAAGTGTTTACATATCTCATTGATTAATACTAATTTTATTATATTTTATTGACATCGATCTAAATATTTTATCTTATTGATCTATTACAATACTTATATTAGATAAATATATTAACTTTACTAATATATATTTTATTTGAAAACTAAAATAATAAATTTAATGTAATCATTAAAAAGTGGAGTAAGAAAGAAGGTTCCTAATATGTATTTTATTGGAAAACTAAATTGGTGAATTTAATATATTCATTAAAAAGTGCAGTCAGAAAGAAGGTTCCTATTTAAATACAATGGTTACATTAAATTTACTATTTATACAAATTTTATGTTTCAAACTTTTACAAATTAAAGTGTATATATAATATAATGAGCTAACAAATCTTGGGTCCTAGTTTTTCTTTCATGGGTACCACATCAGACTCTTCCACTCCACTCCATTTTTTCTTTCACATGTACAATATCAAACTCCTCCACTCCAATCCATTTTTGCTTTCACATGTACGACATCAAACTCCTACACTCCACTCTGTGATACAATTATAAGATGTCTATCAACAACAAAAAAGACATTCAAATTTTTTTAAAGCAACTCATAATACAAGTTAAATGTAATATCCAAAATAAAATGAACTAACACATTTTATTACATCTCATACCTTACTATCATTATAAAACATCCATCCTAAAAATAACATTTAATCCGCATAATTTTTTATTTGAAAACTTAACATTTTAGTTTACCTTGAATTATTTAGAATTGGTTTTTCTTTCTAAGATTTCATTAAATTTTTTATTTATGAAAATGACAAGTATATAGAATATTGAGATTTTTATCTGGACATGGTATTAAATTTATGGATATACAAAATACATGCCATCCTAAAAATTTATTGGAAAAAAGTGTTGTTTAGAGTAAATAATGAATATAAACTTTTGCAGGGTTATGATACGAACAAAGACAAATTGATCGATCGTGAAGAGTTCTATGATTTTGTGAAAGTGTACACAGTGGATCTGGTGCGCATATATGCCAAGGAACTATTGATTGTGACTGTAGCAGTCCCTGTTGGAGCCATGGTTACCAAGAGGGCCACCAGAAATGTCCCTCTGATGGGTAATGTGCTTGCCAAAGTACCCACCACAATTTTTGTAGCCGGTATCACATCTACTTTTGTCCTCTTCCAAAATGTATTCAATAAGAAATAATTGGTTGTAGATCTGGGAAATTCACCATATGTGTTATCTCTATTGAATATAAACATTGCTTTAATGCTAATAAATGGCTATGAAGATTCTTGAGGCAAAAAGTTCTACCAGCTTTATCGTACACAACATATTCTATGAGTAAAAGGATGGTTGATATTGTGTTTTGAAGTTATTCCAATGTGAGCATGTTTTTTTTTCCATGTTGATTGAACTTTGGTATTATAAGTTGTTGAGTTTGGTAGTCTAATAAATTAAATTATGATTGTTATGAATAGAGTTCTATAGAAAATATTTGAAGGGTATTCAGTTCAAATGAATTAGGTGATGAAATTATGTAATGAATTAATTATATTTCGTGGGATGCTAATATATCCATTATATAATTACCACTTGTATTACTAGTGGCAAAAATATTATAAATATTTATGTAATTATTATTGAATTTAATAATTCCTATTATTATTGTATGATAAATAATTAAATACAAATTGTATATTATAATTATGGAGGTTGAAATTTTTCCTGCTCTACCTTAAAATAGTATGTAAGAATTTTTTTTGAATAGAAAATAAATGTGGAATTTGAGTTGAACACTATGTGTATAGTATAGTCACTTTTAAAAGAGATGAACTTTTACATAATACATAATATTGATAGCAAAAAAAATGTTGGAGAGGTTTTGGATTCTATAGTGGAATGTTTCTTAACATTATACAATAGATATATAAAGGTAATATTAGTATTTAGTTTGATGTAATAATAAATAAATGTTTGTTTTGTATGATTTAATTTTTATAGTATAGACAATATTTGTATATATTTGAAAGAGTTCGTTTGAAATATATAGAGAGAAATAATTTACATTGTATTGTTAATGGTTGTTTATATTATGTGTGGACTTAAATTATTGTTTTTATTTCATTTGTGATTCATCTTGATAGGCACATTCTTTTATTCGTCCATATCAATTTAATTAGAATAATGGTGATATCCATAATTCATTTAAGACATTGAATTTAGATATAACAATGAATGTTAGCTCTTATCATTCCATTGTATCAATATTTAACTATTTATTCAGAATGATAATCTTCAAGAATTATGTATAGTCAAAACCCATGCCATATTTAGTGGTCTTTGCCATTGGTTTCCTATTTTTGTTAGTGGTATATGATCTACATGTGGACTATGATTATCCCAAGTTGGTCCAATATAATTTTTAAAGTTCACTTTAACATACAATGGATATTTTGGCGGTTTTAATGTCTTTGTACGTATATTATTCCATTGAATTCGCTAATTGCTTCATTAATCAATCTTGTTAAGACCCATAGGCTAGATGTTAACATGACTTATTTTCCTATGTAGAGTATTACTTTTTTATCCAAATGTTCGTCATCAAGATTTCAGTTGGGGATGCTCTAAATTTTTCTGAAAGGCTACATACAATCGTCCCTTTTTGTAATGTCCCCAAATGGACATATTTCAGTCCCAAGTGGATTTCCCGCAAATAAAATTGCAAGTAGTAGAAATTATACAAAAATAATTAAGTGCAGATATGAATTTTATACATGCATGGTGACTTGCATAGGAGATCAAAACCCACAAAATAAAAGGAAAACCCATTGAATTTTTAATGGAATCAAATCATCAAATTTTATAAAGGTGGAATCAAGAGAGAAATACCATATTTGACTTCAAAATGGGATGGAATTATTTTATTTTAAATTTCTGAAGACATATGCCCTCAAAAACAAGTAAAAATACATTTTCCTTGGCCCAAAAATTATGCAACCAGCTGATTTTGGCTTCTAAAATTATGGCAAAATTGTTGATTATGAGATCGGGGACAACCGTTCCCTTGAATGTACCTTTAACTCCACCCACATGGTTGTAGATAACCCTAGATATGGTTGCAAATGAAGTTAAAAATCTACAACAAGCTTCCACTGTCAAACCCTCGCCAAAAGTAACACAAATATATAAATCTACTGCTAGAAAACACTGAAAAATGTCAATAAATGCTTGATCTGCAGTGGAAACTCCTGTGTGGATATTCCTCTCAACTAGAAGAAGGGTTTTCATTGTTCTAATAGATCTCTTAGATGGTTTTCGTCCTCAAGAGAGTATTTCTAAAGGTTTTCGTCCTTAAAAAATATTTTGTAAAATCTCTAGGCTTAGAAAAAAATAAGATTTTGTATAATATAGAAAAGCATGCCTTTTAGAAGCAAGTAAACTTTCTTTTATAGATGTAATGAGCCAAATAACCTTCCCAACTTCCAATCAAATTTCACCCCTTGCATTTTATGTTTTTTTCCACCTTTCCATCCTCCAAAGGGGTCTCCTTTCTCCTAGGAGAGAATAATAACATACAGTGATATTTTTTTATTATTTTACTTTATTAATTTATATTTGTCTTTTCTATTTTTAAATTATCCTAAGAGAGAATAATAACATAAAGTGATTTTTTTTCTTATTTTACTTTATCACTTTATATTTGTCTTTTCTATTTTTAAATTGACTTTATCATTAGTTAATTAATATAAAGTGCTTATAATATTATTTTATTTTACACTTTTATAATTAATTTATTATGATGAGTTTCCCTTTCTAACACCCTTTAGTCGTCGAGAAACAGAATTGGCTAAAATTCTTAGACTGAGAAGGGGATATTACACTTGTCTAACAATTTAGCACATTCTTATTATGTTCATGTAACCTTATATTTTGTTGCATAAATGTAATGCCCACACTAGATACACAGTTGCAACACATCCATAATTTTTGTCAACAATAACATCACTTGGGCCCACATAATTACATGACAAACGCTTATGCCAAGAGTAACATGCATTGCTTTATTGTACAACAAAGACAGATGAGAGGGTGATGCCAACATAATAAAATATGCACTATAAGAAACACAGCCAAACCATTCAATGGTTTTGTCAAGGGGAAGATGATGACATTACTTCCACCTACCCCTCCACTAAGGAAGGAACACTAGCCTTTGGTTCCTCCAAGACAGTCATGCAACCACACATGAAAATACCCTTATACCTTTGCACTTATCCCTCCATTAAGGCTAGTCTTTCCAACCTTTGTTTCCTCCCAAAATAAGAAAACTCATACACCATAATAACACTTATCCCTCCACTATGGCAATGCAAATGACTGAAAACCATACATCACAATCATACCAATGCATGCAATAACATAAGCCATCCAATAGATGAAACATGCTCCAATGAGAAACCAAAGTGCAACAAAAGATCATTAAGTTAAAGAGAGGGTAAGAAGAGTAATTCACAAAAATAACTATTTACACTGACAAGTATACATACGAGACTTGTAACCTGGGAGACATCTTCATTGCAAACTACCACTTTTTGCTCCACTAGGAAATTTTGGCTAGCCTTTGGTTCTTCCAAAACAAACATGTAATATAATAAAACAAATATACATTTGTCTCTCCACTTGAAACAACACTTATCCCTCTACTAAAACTAGGCACAAATCCTCTTGGTTCTTGTATGTATGTATGTTTTGCAGTGTGGCATGTTATAGGTCATGTGACCACTTAGGCTTAGGTTTAGGGATCTTAGTTTGATTATTACGTGGCATTGGTTAAGGTGGCTTTGGAAAGTTTTATTAAACTTAAGTTGCATGGAAATTTTGAAACGGTTGTTTATTGAGGTCTATGGTTTAACCGATGTTTGATAAGCCATGCAGTAGTATGAGCATTAAAGGAAGTTTGGTTCAAATTTATTGATGGCAGCAGAGACGCCTTGGGAAACAAAAGATTCCTTGAGAAGCTAAGGCATTCAAATAACTCATAGTTTTAGTTTTATTCGACTATTTTTGGAGTTTTGTTTAGGGTTGTGCATGGAGTTATTAGGGGATATATATTTTGGTGACTGTGCATGGCGAATTCACTATTGTTATTACCAGATATTATGGCATTTTTTATTATTTAAATTTTCCGTTGAAATATTTAAGGGAAAAATGTATTGTTTGGATGTTTTCAACTTGGAAGATTGCAGAGAAGTTTAGAGGCAAACTACTCGGGCATAAGTTTCTGTACTCTTACTCTTTGCTATTATTTTAATGATAAAATAGAATATGTTTTGGGTTTGATTTTTTTTTTTTTCAGAAAATGAAATAAGAGATTTACATATATTTTTAGAGCATTTTTGTTATCATTTTGAATACAATTTTGGGCTGGATTATTGTGTGAAATCTGGAAATGAATACATTTTGTTTTTGGTTTATTGTGAGAAATCTAGAAATGAATATGTTTATTTTTGGGTTATTGGTGAAATATGGAAATAAATACGTTTTTGGATTTGGGTTATTATGATTTGGAAATAAAATGAAGTTTGTCTCATCTCTTTTTACAACATTGTTGTTATCATTCTTTCTCTACATACGTTTTTAGATTTGGGTTATTATGATCTGCAAAAAGAAATAAGAGTTAGTTTTATAGCTCTTCCTTGAGAATTGTTGTTATCATTTGGTTTATAGCTCTTCCTTTGAGCATTGTTGTTATCGTTTGGTTTATACCTCCTTCTTTGAGCATTGTTGATTATTATCTATTTTTTTATGAATAAATGGTGGAGGAAATACCCTATTGAGTGCATAGAGTAAATGGGTTTTGTGTTTTTGTTTAAAAACCAGATTCAGTTTTGGGGAAAATTGGTTTTATATTATATGGATTGTTTGTTGGAATCCTCTCCCTCGTGGATGTATTGAGTTAATCGATCTTTTTTGTGTGGGTTTTAAACTTTGGAAAATGGTTGCTAGGAGTTGAGGAATTATTTAGGTACATTTGTGTTCTATTACTTCTATATTAAATTTATATTTGTCAAATATGTGTGCTCGAAATAGCCTCTCTCTTGATCTTCCTTTCACATATCCTTTTAACTAGTTTCAATTCTAATCTGGCAATAATTTTGTTCAGTGATTGAAAACTTGAAAAGAGAAAGGTTATGGAAAACATAAACTGTAGTTACATTTTAGTTGAATGTTGATTCAATATTGTATTATGAGAATATAGTATCAACGTTTAATTCCATTAATTGTTTGCAACGGTGAAGGGAACGGTATTTTCATTATGTATGCATTTGATTTCATTTTGGAACAAGATTTTGGGTTATTGTTGTTGATATATACGTACAATAGATTGATTTAGTGATAATTATGCATAATTGTTTGAGTTAGTTGCGGAAATTATATTAGGAAAGAAATAAAAGTTTATGTTAACAACCATTAATTGTTTCTGATATGTCTAATACAATTGATTATTATTTATTATTGATGAACTCTCTCTCCCTTCTTAGGACTAGATATTTGGTTAACTTCAATTACAATTAAATGAGTTCTTTTGTGGAATTGTTGATGTTATATATGTATAGTCAACTAAAAAAATATGGGTCTCTAAAATAGAATTACTTCATTTGATTGAGAATCTATTTAGATTTTGATTGATTGCTTTATCCTTATGAAGTTTAACTCAATTGAATCTTTTGGGAGCACTGTTATTTCTTAGATCCTAGTAGCTTCAAGAACCAAGCTAGGTAAACTTCTCTACACATGAAAAATACTTCAAAATCATTTTAGCACATCCTCTCAACCATAATGAGGGTCACACATTTGAAATGATTGTTGGAGGAAATGTTTACATTAACTGGGAAAGGAAATTTCAAGTGTGGATTTGTTGTCATGACCAATATTTTAAATTTTGCATGCTATAAATATAGCATGACAACAACACCCTATGAACCGGTTGATATAATGAGATCCGCCTAGTGGCGACATCTTTAAATTGTTTATGCCCATTTATCAGTCCTTATGTAAAGATTTGGAATTCCACAAACTTTTTAGGACTATGATAGAAATAAGCATGCACATCTCGAATAAGTTCTTAAAATTTTGCTACAAGTTTAAATTTGTTGACTATTTTGTATGCTAGATTCATTCTATGTTCCATACAATGACTGAAAATCATATGCAAGCAATGAAATGTTAAGAGTTTTACACACTGACCATTACAATGACCTTGCATAATAGATGCCCCATCTTCCCCAACACACACCCTATATTTTACAATTTTAGAATCATCCATTCCACTTATCTCCTTCAAAATTCTAATTACCAGTAAACAAAGGCTTTCATCATTGGAGATCTCTCTCATCTTTTGAATAGCAAGTAAGTAATATTGTCTTGCATGACTCTTGAAAGTATAAACATGCATACAGACCCAAGCAATATTATCTTTTAGTGTTAACTTATCAATAGAAAAATATGTGTATCGTGTAGAATTTAGTTTCTCTTTCAAGTCTTCTTTCTCAACCATAGATATGGATTTTTCCTAATCCTAACTTCTACTTTCAAACTAATGAGAATGAGGAATGTGTTTAGAATGTCAAAGCATATAACTATGTCCCACTTTTTATACTTTTTGTACCTTAAGTAAAATAGGTATGACAACCAAAACTTGATCGAAAATATAAAAATGACCAAACATTTATTTCTAAGGGCTTAAATATACCAAGGTGAAGGGCATCCATAATTTATATGAATGTTTTAAGTTTTTAAAGTATTTTTAAACATGTATTTCCCAGTCAAGTTTTAAAATATTTTTGGCCGCCAAGTGGGACACACTTATATGATTTGACATTATTAAAGGAAAATATGTTATAGGAGGACCTCTTTTCAAAATGTGAAAATAGTGGCTAGCTGGATTTTTAAACCTAAAATACTATTTTGAATGACCTTGTTAAATTGAGATGTAATTTTCCCTTCATTCTCTGTAAATATTCTTTTAGTTCTCTTTTGCTCCTCAAATTATTTTTCATGCCTGATATGTAAACAATCATCCACAATTTTCCATCTGGAAACATTCTTCACAAATACTTCTACAGTTTTCTTTTCATATATCTTTCCTACATGTTTCTTAATAGCATCCTATTTAAGTTTCATTGTCTTTTCCCTACCCGATTTCTAGCTACAAATTTTATATTTGCATTCTTTGGGAGGTTCAATTTTATTTTCATTTTCAACAAGTTCAATAATTGGAAATTTAGAAACCCACTCTAGCCTAAAACTCCTTCCCAAGCCCTATTTTCTTACCTTTCTCTTTCTTCTTAAAATATGTGTCCCTTGGGTATTTTTTTGTGGTGGAATTTAAATTTTTCTGACTACCATAACTTTTACCTCCAACATTCAATTAGGCAGGTGATGACATTTTATCACTAGAATGGAAACGTAAATCATCCAGTGGTGTAGTTTTAACTTCATTCAACCAAATGTCTTCAAGGGGAGGTATTTCATTGATGTCCTCATTAACAACTTCATTCATCAAATCATTAATGAAATCATTCTGATTTTCATTTCGAATGTAATCATTATCCATTGATAGTGTTGGTCTGGATAAAGAAGGATGCGATTTCATAGATGGATTCTCAAAATCAGATGTGATTTTTCGTATGTCAGTACCACGGGGTGTTGCACTTTTTTTTTTCCCGAGGTTCCCTTTTTAGTTACCATTTTCCTGTAAGGACAATTTATGAGTTGGTTGCAATGAGATGAAAATCGACTAAGGAATTGCAATGTCGTGTGACATGAAAAAATGACACTGGCGATGATGAACATATACTAGTGGTGCCGTAAAATTAAAAAATGACATATTTTAATATATTATATCATTGTTAACATCCTAACTTTAAAAAGTAGATGAAGTAATGCAGCATGATAGAAAAAAAGTTTTAAATTGGATTGATACTGGATAGACTTACTTATACTATGTGCTTGTAGGATGTAACTGCAATGCAGTAGCCAAAAAGACCTTGATTTTTTTGATTTTTTAAAGTAATATGCTAAATCATTTTCTACTGATTCGTAAATTAACAAATTGGAAAAGATAAAAATATCATTTTCTTAGTGATTAGTTTCTATATATATGTGGTGAATTTAATCAAATTTCAAGAAAAAATCCCTAAAATGTTGGCGAATGAGACCAAAGGTTCCATAGAATTCATGGTGATCCAAGAATGTTTTTGAAATCCCAACCCATCGATCATGTGGTAATCCATTACAAAATATACATTGGGATTATAGATCCGTT
The DNA here is from genome assembly GCA_019776745.2 of Taxus chinensis. Taxonomy (NCBI): domain Eukaryota; kingdom Viridiplantae; phylum Streptophyta; class Pinopsida; order Cupressales; family Taxaceae; genus Taxus; species Taxus chinensis. The sequence goes on from CM034149.1 coordinate 47,925,591, forward strand.
GCCTATTCACATGGGACAAATTATTGTTTGTGGATTTTCGGCAAAAAATGGGTTTTGACATGGTCATCAAAATAGCCAAATGCATATTCCAAAATTCTAACTATTTTTCTAATTATGAATATTCTCCGCTAAAATTTTCCCTCGAATAAAGAATTTTTTAGCCCCGAATGTGGGATTCAAGATTAAAGAATACAATAATTTTCGAGGTCCAACATGCAATCGGATAGATGTATGCATATTTGAGGAAAATTGGTCATATATGGGCATTTTTATCATTATTTCATTATAGGATGTCTTTAATTGAGAAAACTAAGTTGTTTTGTCTACAAATGGTGATATAATTAGGTTAATTTGTATAGTTTTAGGAAAAATAGCCATATAAGTGCATTATTTACTTTTATTTCGTTAAATTGAATGTCGTTATTTGAGAAAATTGCTTGAGTTGGGACCAAATTAGGTAATATCATATACATGAAGGTAGACTTGGGAAAATTTAGACATGTTTGAGAACCATTTGTTGTTATTTCATGATCAAGTGTCATTATTTGAGAAATTTTTACTGGATTGGGCCTCAATTAGTCGCAAGTGCATGGTTGTAGGTATACTTTAGGAAAATCAAGTATATATAAATAATATTAGTTGTTATTGTGTAATTGAATGTAATTATTGAAGAAAATTTAACTAACTTGGGTCGTATCAGGTACAATTTGATACATAAACTTAGATTTGGGCATATAAAAGAACAATTTTCTACTATTTCATGAGTGAACATGTCATTATTTGATTAAATTTGTGTAGATTAGTCCTTTTTTATGTGTGATCGGATAGATTTAGGGAAATTTGGGCATATATAAGCAATATTTGTCATTATTTTGTGATTGAATGTTGTTATTTGATAAATTTACTAAATTAGGTGTTATAAGATAGATGTAGGTAGATTTGAGGAAATATATCCATATATGAGTTCAACATATATGTTGGTGCTTCAACATTGAATGTACTTAATTAATAAAATTTGACTAGATTAGGCTATAACTAATGTGATCCAATAGATATAAATAGATTGAAGAAAAATTAGCCATATGTGAGCACCGTTTTTCAATATTTCATGATCAAATCGTTCCTTCAAAAAATGATTGAATTAGGGCCAATAAAGTGTTATTAGGTAAGTGAATTGTGTAATGTACATTTATAGAAAAAACATGTATGTTTGAGCACAATTTGTTGTTATTATGTTATTAATTGTCATCATTTGAGGGAAAATATTCTATAGTAAGCCCTAACTAGGTTTGAAAAGTTTTGTTTTAACTAGACTTGAGGAAAATTGGTTTTATCTTAGCACCATTTGTTATTATTTTATTAATGAATCCATAATTGAGAAAATTTGGCCAAATTAGGCTTGCTTGGTACAATCCAATACACAAAATCAAATTTTAGAAAACTAAGAATATATGATAATTGTTTGTCATTATTTTAAGAATAGACGTTATTTTTCAAGAAAAATGTTTGCAAATTAGGTCTTGGTTATGTGTGATGAGATTTATTTAGATGTATTTGGGGGAAAATTGGGCATATGTAAATGTACCATTTGTCATTATTTTGTAATTGAGTGTCATTATATGAAAAAATTAACCGGATTGGGTGTTTATATGTGTGTGGGGGGGGGAATTAGTCACATAATAGTACTATTTTCATTCTTACATGTTCAAATGTAGTTACTTAAGAAAAATTGACCAAAATAGGAAATATATTAAGTTTGATCTATAACTAGATAAAGTGTAATTAGCATCGTTAAATTGGGTCAAATTTACATCGTTATACAATTTATTCATTTTTCTTAATTAAAATTTTAACATAACTCTCAAACACAAAAATAATTCAAATTGTGACACCTTTGTGTCACATTGAACCTGAAATTTTAAGTTTGCATTAATTTTCAAAACGTTGATTTGGATGGTTAAAACATTGGTGTTCACATTCCTAAATATATAGTTCAAGTGAACTCATTTATTAAAAAATACATACGAGAATTTGTATTTTAAAAAATGCAAAGATTGAAAAGACTATCCTAAACAAAGACCTAAATGATGTCTTGAGAGCACAATATACTCTCTGCCCACTAAAGGGTTGGCTTGTTTATGTGGAAGGACATATTCCTAATGTGGCATAAGGATTTTTGAGCGAGTAAAGATTGCCTTAAAGCAGACACTGATGGAAGAGTGTACATGGGCCCAAATAATTATTCTATGTTGTGCTTTGGGTTTGGTTTATAGTTAAATACCAGGTACTCATGGAGACTCGATTCAGGCTTCCCCAGTTGGGTAAAGTATTTTTCCACCCATATATTTACTTGATCCATTTCCCTCCTTTCAAGGAACCATATTATTTGATAGAAATCACTTGGCAGAATTATAGCAAGTATGGGGAACGCACAAGACATGGCCAAAGGTAATTAATGTCATGTACTTGAATTCTTTCACATATGTATGTATTTTCTTGAGTTTTAAGAAAAATTATGTATTTCAGGGCCTCGGACACCAAGAGAAAAAGTGAGGCAGATTACAGATAAAATATATGACAAAGTTACAGAAGGCAAAGAAACTGCAAAACTCAACGATCTCTACACTGGCATTCTTCTGGCATTCAAGTATGTTATTTAATCATTCAATTTGGTATGTATTTTGATTTTTACGATGAATTGATATGTATTTGGGTTGTTTAATGGAGCAGCGACTTCAATAGACTCCTGCCTGGCCCTCATATCAATCCACCAACAAGGGAAGATGTGGAGGTTAGTCCACTTATTTTTTAATGTTTCATTAATCATCATAAAATCAATCTTTAAAAAAATTATAGACCTGTTCACAAATCTTTTTAATGTAAAGTTTTGAAATTATTATTTTTAATTTAAGTTGCTAAGTATGAAGTGTGATTTCAAATTCTGCTACACATTTTTCCCTTATATTTTTGTAATTAAAAATTAAATTTATAATAAAATCTATTCTATTATTTTATTACTAAATTAAATATCTCTTCATTTTCAATCATATATATATACTGTTTTTACGTTCTAAAAATAGTAACCTTCTTAATAAGTAATAGTATATAAACTTGAATATACCATAATTTTTATACCAATAAAGGATGGAAATGATGTCATAACCCTCTTTTCTTTTATGATTTTATCATGCCTAAAACAAAAACCTAGTAGAATAAATTATATTTAATGTAAGGGCTTCAATTTTAACCAAATTGACCTGTGGTGTGTGTGTGTGTGTAATAGGTGTTATAGTCTAACGTATAGCATGTGCAACTACCTCAAGTATGCAACATGTTTATGGTATATGCCCCTGATAATTGTGCTTTAAATATGAGGCTTACATACCCTACCCATGTATAATTCAAATTTATGATGTCTCTCTCAAGAACACAAATTCTTTAAGATTAAGCCAACTCAAGTATAATGCAATGTCATTAACAAATTCCACTAAATCTAATCACATATACATTGACCAATTTTTTTAAACAATAGTTAATAATAATATAATTATTAACTTGGTGTTTTGTAGGCCTTCTCCCTCAACTTTCTTCCATAATTCTTTCAGGGAATGCAATCTATTGTTATATAAGATGGCAATTCTTTTTCTAATCTAATTAACGTACAAAATTATTTGAATGCAGAAATTTGACAAGGACCACAATGGGCATGTAGATAGAGAGGAGTTTGCTGCTTTTGTGGAGAAGTTCACCATGGATATGGTAAATGAAATAAGTAAGAGTGTGACAATGATTGCAATAGGAGGGCCTGCTTTGGTAGTGATGGGTGCTCCAGCTATGGCAGGGATGACAAAGACGTCGTCTGAAAAAATACCAGTCATTGGAAAACTGTTGGGCAAGTTACCTAATTCCATGCTTGCCTCAGCGATCACAGTTATTGCCATGCTTATGCTTCAAAGTGCTGCTAAAATGCCTAAACTCAACAAATGATAATCAATATTTAAAGGAGTGTAGCACCATCCAAACGAAATCATATTTCTTGTTGTCTTCTTCATATATATATTTAACTCCTAAATCATGCTAATCTTAAATATTTCATATCAATTATAAATTTGCATTATGTTTAATATATGTAAATGGATTTGTTCATAACCAAAGGTCATTCAAATGTAAAAGTGATAAACATATTACATGAACAGGTGATGACCATAAATTTATGCAAGAACATACCCCCCTCCCTCTATGCATATTACTTGAACAGGTGATAAAATTTTCTAAACCCACCCCCTCTCTCTCTAATCTTAAATATTTCGATATCAGTTATAAATTTGCATTATGTTTAATATATGTAAATGGATTTGTTCAGAACCAAAGGTCATTCAAATGTAAAAGTGATAAACATATTACATGAACAGGTGATGACCATAAATTTATGCAAGAACATACCCCCCTCCCCCTATGCATATTACTTGAACAGGTGATAAAATTTTCTAAACCCACCCCCTCTCTCTCTATGCATGTTGTGTTAAATATTTAATATCAATTAAAAGTTTTTATTATACATAATATATAAAAATAAATTTGTTTAGAACTAATGATTGTAAGTCGCCAGTGCATTCCACCCTCGTAGAGTAAATCTCGTTCACATGTAGAAATGATAAACATACTACCTGAATAGATAATGACCATGAATTTATGTACAAACATACCAACTAAATAAAATTTTCCACGCCATCTTTTTATAACACCTAGTTCTCCATTGTAAGGCTTGATAGGTAATAGTCATGCCTTCCCTACTAACAAATAAACAAGTACATTTGGTGGGTTAGGCTTTTAATTTTTTAATTAAAAATGAGTTCATGAATTTTATTTTAATTTTTCTAATTACAAATAAAAATGAGTTCATGAATTTAATTTTTGGGCTTCGTTTCTTTTGAGGTTCTATCGGCCACTCTCTTACTATGTAACACTTTGTATTATTTTATAAAGGCGGGTTCCAATAGTAAAAATGAGATCATAAATTTGACACTATTGATTACATAAGTGTGGATGTACCTTTAACATCTAAGTGCAAATGAGAAAGATTTTTAACATGGTTTAGTCCAAACTCAAATCAAAATGTATGGATACACGTGGATGTGAATTTTAAAGTGGCTAGCATTAAATTATATAGTGTGGAGGTTGGTTTTGTGTAAACCATGGAAATTACAATAAAAGAGGAAAATCAATACAAAAACAAATGCAAACCATCTGTTGTGAATCCCAAAGCAACCTCGGATTAGATCTAACTGAAAAAGAAGGGTTTAGTGATGCTCTTTGTTGGATCTATTTGATTTGTGATCTTTTGTTGATTTGTGGATGCTCCAACCATGATTGATTGATTTGACATTAGGTGGGCAACATAACGGTATGAAATGACCTATTTGATTCACCAAGTAAATGTACAAAATGACAATATGAACTCTCAAGATTTTTGATGGGTGATTTTCAAATGAAGGATCATTGATTTATAGCTAAGGAAAGTGAATCCTCAACCTAAGTTACGATTGAGTTGATTTGGATATAACCAAACATGACTGAAATGTTTAGTTGAGTTTCCAGATTGATTGGAGAGTTAGATTGTTGTTCTAGATTTACATGGATGAGTCATTGCTGAGTTGGCAAGGGATGGCACGTGTTTTTTATTTTTAGTTCCATATATGTTATTTTATTCACCCAAAAAGTATCGTGAACAGTTGGTTTTTGGAAGGTGGATTGATTTGGATTTCATGACTTGGAAGATAGCTTCAATTAAATCAAAGACATGATTTGAGTCAATTTAAACACATCATCTTGATTATAATAATGATTTTTAGCTTTAGTGAACTTGAGTTGAGGAGTTGGATAGGATATGAGGAGTATTTAATTTATTTAAATATGGAAGTAGACATGTGGATTTATTTAATTAATTTGATATTAACTTAGCTAATAAAATTAGCTGAGGGGGGTGATAAGGTGCAAATAGAATTAATTAAATTAATTCTAAAAGGGGACAATGGATTTAGCATGATTTATAACATTTATAATACGTAGTGGTTATTTTGGGGTGTATATATTTTCCCCTTTTTAAAGTGTTATTACGGAGTAATATCGCTTTAAAGATAGTAAGCACTTGTAAATCGGTGAACAAGTGATGAAGAAGTATGATGGATTGTCTGATTTGCCTCGATGAAGCATTTGAATGTCTCAATAAGTATGGATACTTGATTTGTGTTTGTGAGGCATTTGAATGTCCCAACAAGTATGGATTATGCTCAGGGATTTCCCCCTCAAGAAAATGGGTGACATGGGAAAGTAGTGGAAAATGACTTGATGGGAAGAATAAGAATACTTATTTTTCAAGAGGGATTAGAAGGATATGTTATCGAGTGAATGATAATGTTAGGAAAATGATGAGGATTATGATATGATTTTTTTTTGTATTTTGAATGAGATGCAAGAATGAATGTAATGATGAGATGATCAATCATTTCTCGTAGCTTGAGCTTCCATTCAGATTTTAGATTTTGAGTGCAACCTATTTTGTTGATGCACAATAGAGTTAGCACTATGATTATTAAAATTCCATGATAAGCAACATGGTGTGTGTAGATAAATTACTCAAATATTTTTCATCGATCATATAATAACACTTTTATGTTTTAATTATATTTTCCTAAGAAAAAATAGAACTATGAACCTCAGCAGTTATGTGATGGCAAGCCCTAAACACGGTTCTACGAACCCTAAAAAATTTCATCAGAAATCCTTTGGCCTCAGCGGCGGTGGAAATGGAGGCGAGGACGGCCCCTAAGATCCTCGTCAAAATTTGGATGGTAAGGACATACATGGCTCTGTTCCTCCTACATGCGGCGGCCAAGGTGTGGATGGGCCAAAAAAGACCCATGTTTTTCCTGTTAGAGGCAGCAAAAAGGCGAACGGATCCACCCAGATAAAAAAAAATCCTTCCTTTGTTGATGTAGTCTCCAAGTAGGAAAAGATAAATGCAAGGACTTCTGGTATGCTCTTGAAACCCTCTCAGGAGACCCTGACACTGAAAATCAATGAGGATATGCTTCTAAAGGTTCTTAAGGAGGAGGAAAATCTTTCCTGTCTAGGTCTCATGTGCAAGTTTCACAAATTTTGGCCTAAAATTTCTCAGCTTCATGACTAGATAGCTCAAAGATGGAGAGAAAAAATACAAGGTAAGATTGAGCTTTATCCTTTTGTTAAATCTTATTTCATTGTTGTTTTTGAAACCCATGAAGATAAGGATTTAATTTTTAGCCAACATCGGGTTTGGGGGGAGCACGGGATTATTTCCAAGTCATGGTATCTATCTTTTGACCCTTTAAAAGACTCTTTTGATACCTATCTGTAAGGATATTACTTGTATAAATCATAACATATGCCTCATAATAACATGAGAGAACACCAAAATACAGATAAATGATGACAATATGCTCATATAATAGCTTTGCCACTTCGAGGGGGCAACCTCCAATACCACTTCGAGGGGGTAACCTCCAAACCACACAATAACACTCCAATACTCAATTTGATCCTTAACTACAACCTTCTAACCCCTATATATACCATTCTAACCTATGGCCAATACTGAGGCCGACCTTCTAAGCATAATAAATCATAAATGAATGATATAATAAGATAAGGGGATGTGTGCCACATGTCGGCATCTCCATCAACCCATATACATTATAATATTATATCCCAAGGTACATAGCATTGCCTCCCTCTTTGACATGTTTCGTCCCCGAAACATAAGAAGAAGCCATATAATGAGTGTGCTTTAAATTATTGCACACTTGTCGCCAAGCTCGATCATCCAACCACCATATGAAATCCTATCCTGTGTAGCAGCTTCATCATCAAAATATTCTTCTTCTTCTTCTTCTAATGTTGCTTCTACTTCTGATTCTTCTTCTTCTACTTCTTTTTCTTTTTCTTTTTTTTCTGCTTCGTCTTCTTCTTCTTTTTGTTGCCCATCTGTCCATGAAAACTTCTTCCAGTTCCTGCAAAGACCAATTAGACTTTTCCTTTTCTAACTTAGAAAAGAAAATCTGTGTAGGGCCACTAATCCACAACTTTAATAGCCAAATATCTGATGGTTTAGATAATTTATCCCTGAATTTGTTCCACCATTCTTTAGCATCAATCCTGCCATCTCTAAAAAAAGCTACCATCCCCATGATCCACAAAACTAGGGTTTTAGGAATTCTGAAAATATTTCGGCAGATGGATAGAAATACAAAGAACAAACCCTAACTGAAATTTCAAGAGCTCTCCGAAAATATAAATTTTGCTAAAAAATACCACAATTTGCTTCCTGAAAAGTGAATTTATGAAAAAAACCTAAAACACCAATAACATCCGTAAAAAAGATCCAATGGAGCTGAATTTTTCAGATATTCTGACTTAGAGTGTTTCCAAATTATGATGAAAAAATTGGGAAAAAATTCGATACCCTCTTCAAGATATATTCAAAACAAAAAATTAGGGTTTTTACCCTAATTTTGGCCGAAATCGCTGCTCTGATACCACTTGTAAGGATATTACTCGTATAAATCAGAACATATGCATCATAATAACATGAGATAACACCAAAATACAGATAAATGATGACAATATGCTCATATAATAGCTTTGCCACTTCGAGGGGGCAACCTCCAATACCACTTCGAGGGGGTAACCTCCAAACCACACAATAACACTCCAATACTCAATATGATCCCTTAACTACAACCTTCTAACCCCTATATATACCATTCTAACCTATGGCCAATACTGAGGCCGACCTTCTAAGCATAATAAATCATAAATGAATGATATAATAAGATAAGGGGATGTGTGCCACATGCGGCATCTCCATCAACCCATATACATTATAATATTATATCCCAAGGTACATAGCATTGCCTCCCTCTTTGACATGTTTCGTCCCCGAAACATAAGAAGAAGCCATATAATGAGCGTGCTTTAAATTGTTGCACACTTGTCACCAAGCTCGATCATCCAACCACCATATGAAATCCTATCCTGTGTAGCAGCTTCATCATCAAAATCTTCTTCTTCTTCTTCTTCTAATGTTGCTTCTACTTCTGATTCTTCTTCTTCTACTTCTTTTTCTTTTTCTTTTTTTTCTGCTTCGTCTTCTTCTTCTTTTGTTGCCCATCTGTCCATGAAAACTTCTTCCAGTTCCTGCAAAGACCAATTAGACTTTTCCTTTTCTAACTTAGAAAAGAAAATCTGTGTAGGGCCACTAATCCACAACTTTAATAGCCAAATATCTGATGGTTTAGATAATTTAGCCCTGAATTTGTTCCACCATTCTTTAGCATCAATCCTGTCATCTCTAAAAAAAAGCTACCATCCCCATGATCCACAAAACTAGGGTTTTAGGAATTCTGAAAATATTTCGACAGATGGATAGAAATACAAAGAAAAAACCCTAACTGAAATTTCAAGAGCTGTCCGAAAATATAAATTTTGCTAAAACATACCACAATTTGCTTCCTGAAAAGTGAATTTATGAAAAAACCTAAAACACCAATAACATCCGTAAAAAAGATCCAATGGAGCTGAATTTTTCAGATATTCTGACTTAGAGTGTTTCCAAATTATGATGAAAAAATTGGGAAAAAATTCGATACCCTCTTCAAGATATATTCGAAACAAAAAATTAGGGTTTTTACCCTAATTTTGGCCGAAATCGCTGCTCTGATACCACTTGTAAGGATATTACTCGTATAAATCAGAACATATGCATCATAATAACATGAGATAACACCAAAATACAGATAAATGATGACAATATGCTCATATAATAGCTTTGCCACTTCGAGGGGGCAACCTCCAATACCACTTCGAGGGGGTAACCTCCAAACCACACAATAACACTCCAATACTCAATATGATCCCTTAACTACAACCTTCTAACCCCTATATATACCATTCTAACCTATGGCCAATACTGAGGCTGACCTCCTAAGCATAATAAATCATAAATGAATGATATAATAAGATAAGGGGATGTGTGCCACATGTCGGCATCTCCATCAACCCATATACATTATAATATTATATCCCAAGGTACATAGCACTATCTGGTTTGGATTCGCTTATCAAGACTCCCACTTCAGCTTTGGAACAGATCTTGTCTAATTGCTATAGGGGATACTCTAGGCTCATGTCTGGAAGTTGATGATAAGACCTCCATTCAAACCCATACTACTTATGCTCGAATATTTGTAGATCTTGATACCTCCAAAGCCTTACCAGAAGAAATCAATCTGCAGATCGGTGAAAGGCTCTGGGTGCAGAGGCTAGACTATGAGGGACTCACTTTCAGATGTCAGCGTTGCTTCCAAACTGGTCATATTACAGATGATTGTGAGCATTCCAAATGTAATACCAAACCTGCATGGTGGAAGGATTCTCTACCCGAACATCTTACAATTGATTCAAATCTAGTTAAGGAATCTAGTGCCCCCCCGCAAGTTGACTCACCCATTGTGGATGGTTCGCAAAATAATACAGAGAAGCTACCTCCATATTCTGCTCTTTAGGGTGTTGCTTCAATGATCAAGGATGCTTCTACCCCCCTTCTTGTGGGTCAAATCCCTATCAAATTCATTGAAGTTGTTCTTCCGATTTCAATGGAAGCAGAAAATGAGGAATGGACAATGGTGGATAGGAAAAATAAGGGAAATGTCAAATCTAAATCCCCCACCATCTCGAAAAAGGTATGATTCTTGTCTTTTTGGTTGCTATTGCTATATCTAGGCTATTGGCTTGTTGTGCGGTTGCTGGGAAGTTGTGTTACTGTTAAGTTGTTGTTTATTAGTTGTTTTTTAGCACATAGATTGTTGTTGTTGGTCTTAATCTTGGCAGATTGTATTCTGATGTTGGGCTTATTGGTTTTTATCTTGATTTTGATCATTTTAGTGCTAATAGGGTAACATCTGACTTTTGAGCATTGTTGTACAAGGTTATAGTCCCTTTCAAAAAACTATTTACCACTAATAAAAAACATGGTGTGCGTAAACACACACACACAGAGATAAAACAAACCCAATATACACAATAAGATGATTACACCAAGGTTATCTATGAACCAAGATGCTAACAAAATACTTGAAATCAATCAAAAATAAAAACTAAAGACTGGATGTACAGAAAACCCAATATACACAGTAGTTGATCCACCATAGTTATGAAGAAACCAAGATGCTGACAAAATACGTGCAATTGGTCAAATAGAAAAACCAAACAATGAATGTAAAGTAAACTCAATATACACAGTAGTTGATACATTATGGTTATGAAGAAACCAAGATGCTAACAAAATACTTGCAATTGGTCAAAAAATTACAACAAAGCAAAGCAAACCCAATCTACAAAGTAGTGAAAGTGTACCAAAACTATGAACAAGAAGAAGATGGTAATAAAATACTTATAATTGGTCAATAACAGTAACAATGCAACACAAATTTAAATAAATACATCTAAGTATACCCCTAATGTGTTCCACAGTGAATATTAAGTAGATTTTAATGCCCCCAAGCAAGGATACATGCAAGGGGATTGGATCAAACCAAAAAGCAGAGTTAAGAAACTCTTAATGACACACTTATTGGATCCAGATTGAAGAATGATTTGAGATTGATTGGGTCAGCACTTCCAAGTAAGGACACATGTAAGAAAGAACATGGGTACGGAAATTTCCCCAAGCAAGGATAAGCGCAAGGGTTGGATTTGGATTTGATAATTGTATGATGGTTTAAAATGATGACTATGATAGTAGTAAAAAATTTGATATCGTTTGTTGTGTTGATAGGTGCTAAGAGTTTTTTAAAACATTTTTTGAATTTTTTTTGGATTTTGATTATTTTGATTTTTTTAATTTTGGAATATATGATTTTTTGGGATTTTTTTCTCATTAAAGGGTGCACTTTCTAAACTCGTGTTCAAAAAATTATAAACATTTCATTCCATTGAAAGAATGTAGATGATATAGTGATAGGATGTCTGACTCCACTCTTGAATCTGCGTAACCAATAAGATGTGAGGGCTCAACACTAAGAGCCAAGAAGAACATAAGACAAATAAGATAATGATGTGCAAATCAATATGATGGATGAAAAGACACAAGGTTAACAATGATCCGTCTAGGAAATTGTAACTCATCTCCATTCAAGATTATCTGATCGATTCCAAGATGATTCTACTTGATAAGTCATGACTAGACTTAGACCCGCAGATGGCTTACTATTGGCAAGATCTGGTGTAAGGAATGGTTGTCTCTGTTAACATGAGAAACTAAATTGATTCTTTGAGATTTTGTAGGATTAAGCACTTTGGATTTGGAAGGCTTTCATTTGTATATTTTTTTGAAATGACCCCCTACATTCTACCCCACACCACCATCAAGAGGTAAGGCTTTAACACCGAAGACAAGACATAGGCGAGTAAGATTACCTTTCTCCTTTCCTAGTTTCACACTACCAGTAAAAAGTGTGGACTCAGCATGAAAGTTTGTGAAGGAAGAAAGGTGTATTTATTTTGATTAATTTTCCTTGTTTTTGTATAGTGCTTTCATTGAAAAGATAGTTTTCCCCCAAATCTCAATTCCACGCAACTAGTAGGATGCAAGGGCTCATCACCTTAGACTAAGATAGGTGAACAAAAGATATGAGTAAAAAAGTTTGGTGATTTCTGTTAAAGAGAGAGAACTTGAATGGAAGGATGATTTTCCACTAGTAAGATTCTAGAAAAGACAATAGGTAAAAATATCCAAAATGGTAGAAACCATAATAGGAATGAGATACACAACACCACACGGGAATAAGATTAACTCGTGTCTTCTAGGTGAAGAATGTGAAAATATGATAATGAAATGATAGAGATATATGCCCATGGATGAAATGATTAAAAATGTTTGTAAAAGAGACCTCCCCCAGTGAAGAGAGTACATTTGAACAAGAAGTTTTTACTTTTCCATTATTTATTTTCAAATAGTGCTTTAATGAGGGGTTTGATATGGATCTTTTTTCACTTTATGATTTTTCTATTTTATTTTTACAGATTAGGGTTTGCAATGGACTCATCACCATGGAAGAGGTCCATGTTTATGAATTATGGTTGGTCTTGATTTATGAGACTTGGATGAACGATATATCTTGTTTTGTGTGACTTACCTCATCATCCTAGGGGTCTCATCCACATCATGATGTGAGTCATCTCGCCTAGCGATTTCATAGGTATTAGGAATTATATGACAAGTGGTAAATTCTGGCATAGAATCTGTCATTTTCATATGCGTCAATGGTGTCATAGGAGTTACATTCCCTATTTAGAATTATAACTCTGCTTTCCCTCTTACAAGAATGATTTTCCATGCACGGGAGTTACTTAACACTCCCATATGTACCCTCATTTTTTCGATCTATGAGGATGAGCAAACATGTTTTTTATGCATGATTTTCCATTTTTCGATTCATGTTGATTACATTGGAGCTATCATGTTACCGTTGGACTGCAACTTCATCGTAGTGCACAGGTTTCTGTATCAATTCTCATAACCATTATCACCATGGTATCAAAGCTTGAGGATTTGGTAAATGTACACTCGACATTTTTTGGTTTGCTCATTTTCAGTTTTGTTCTTATCATTCCTCATGTAATTTTTTCATTCGTTTTATCCTATAATCTTGCTAAGTGTTTTAACAATTGTTCTTTGGAATTTATGCATTTTTGGGGGGTTTGTGCATGTGAAGGTTGTGTCTTTCACTACTGGATCTAATTGGTTTCAATTGTATTTGGTGGGAAAACAATATTTTTGAGGTAGGTGTTGTTTTTTATCTTTCAAATTTTTAAAATGCAAGTGAAGTTTTTTTATAAAATTTATGTTTATTGGCCTTTATCTCCCTCCCTCTCCAACATAGTTGCATTGTTTTACCTTTGCATTAGCTCTCAAATTATTTCATTTCTACTTGCATGTTATTTACTACCCTGTATCGTGCATAGTGTTTTTTTGTACATGTATTGGCTTTCTTCTACCCTGCGTGTGAGATTTGGGTTTGGCCATTTGAAGCCCTTTTCATTCCATTGTTTGGTTCATGGACCATTTGAAGTTGAGTTGTATAAATCCTTTGAGTTTCTCATGGTTTTTTTTGCATTGATCAGGATCCTTATTTCTTTTAAACCTGTGGATTTTGAATCATTGTTTGCAATCATTTGGGATTGAGGTTTCTTATGTGCTCTGGGCTGCCTTGTTGTTATTCACTTTGTCTAGGTTGTGTTTCAAGTCATTTCCTTGCATTTATTTGTGCAAATTTGAGTTCAGTTTTCTTCCTGCATGTGGTTTGGGTTACCTTGTGGCATGTTTTATTGAGCCAAGTCTTTGTGCCGAGCTCTGGTTATGTGGGTCGCTTAACCCTGCATTGAGCTCGTGGGTTCACTACCCTGTGTTGAAGCCATGCTCCTCCATGTGCATTTTATTTTCATCCACATGGTTGAGTGTTTCACTCAGTTTTTCCCATGCATGTGTTTGCTCTTGCGTTGAGCTCAGCAACCCACCCTCTCTGTCCTCATATGTGGCCTTGAGCTGACCGCTCCCACCTGTTGTGCATTCACGTGAGCTTCCGCTCGCATCCCACATTCTATCGTTGATCGTCTAACCTTCCTTCTCCCGCCTTTCTTTTTCATTTCAAATCCCCTTTTAATTTTAATTCGTGGCTTTTAAAATTTTAAGTGGGATTTACTAAGGAAGGGTCGAACTATTTATTAGCCTAGGGTGTTTAATAAAATAAGGACCATGTTTATATCTAATAGGTGGATGTGTTTTTTTAAGCATTAGGTTTATTAATATATAGGTTGGTGCCCTTTTAAAACTGAGGCACTTTTATGTGGGTCGGGTTTGATCTATAAGGTGGGGTTAACTATATAAAGGGTGTTTATATTAAATGTATTAGGTCTTAAATCAAATCTTAGGATCTAATTATCTCTCAATTAAGGTTAATGTATTCAATTAATCTTATGAGCTATTTAATTTTATACTGAGTATTTAATTAAAAATTTAATCTCCTTGATCTCAATTAGTAGTTTAAAATAGTCATTTATTAACATTATTATCAACCTTTTAAGACCTTTTTTGCTCTAAAATTAGTCGAATTGGACGTTGCAAAAAGGTCAATTTTTAAGCATTATTGGTTATTTTTTCTCTAATCGTGTGCTGGAGTGTTTTGTAGCATATCTAGCCATTTTTTGCCTTCTAGGATCCCTCGTTGCACCATGGAGTTCCTCTAGACTCGTTTCGAGTCATGTTTTTGTATTGTAATAACCCTCGTTATTGTTTATAGACTAGTGAGTGCGTCTCCCACAGTCTTGTGGAAAAGGGGTTTCTATTGTGACGTGAGACATTATTTCTCACACAAGACTATTTTTCTCCCCTTCTCTTGTTTTTGCTCATTTCGTGCTTGCTTATGGTGTCGAACTGTTGTGATCACAAACCTTGATTGTGGTCTCCACTCTTGCGCATTAGCACGTTGATAGCAAGGTGAGTGATCGATTGGTTCTCAACGCACAGTCGCATTTGATTGTAATCAATGCACTAAACTATAAAGTTCCAAATTCAATGGGGTGTTAATATTTTTCTAAGGTGGTTTTGTTTCTCTCTCTTCCCTTCTACATTCTTTCTTTCTCTCTTTTTGATATGGATACCTCCAAAGTACCTTTGTTCACATCATTCAATTTCTTCAAATGGAGATCTAAAATTGCTATGGTTGTACGCAGTAAAGGGTTATTCTGTGTTTCTGTGGGAGTGGAGACTGAACCGGAAGATGAACCCAAAAAATCTAAGTGGTTTAATCGTTGTGATGAAGCCATAGGTCTTCTCTGTATGTATGTCTTTCCTATTAGGAAAATTATAATATTAGTGCGTAAATTATTTTAGATGGTTTAGTTGTTGAATACAATATTGTTTGGGTGGTTAAAACTACCCACCTAAGATGAGTTTGAGTTGTTTGTGGAGAGAGAATAGGATTCCTTAATTTAAGGACAACCTATTCCTATATATTTGTAAGAGTTCCCATATAAAATATAGAGAAGAAATCAATTGTTTATTTGTGTAAATTTGGTATCAGAGCTATGTTATGGTCCATGTAAAAGAGATGAAGGCGTATATTTGATCCAATCCATTTGTTTGGAGTGGTGATAAGATATTGTGTGAGATCAATATAGTGTTATTAGGCTAAGCAAATAATTTGATCAGTGGTATGATCTCTGCGTGTAGCCCATGAGAGTCCTCTGCTCATTCTATGTAGCTTCCGTGGTCTGCACTCATCAACGTCTCCAGATATGAAAGTTTCGTGGGAATGAGTAAGAATTGGGAACGTGTTACTTTCCGGACTGTGCATTCGATCCGTGCACTGGTTAATAACTGGGAAGTGTGGCAGGATCTCCACCCATTATTCATAACAATAAAGTCTTGTTGGTGGGTGTGATATTGGGGAACCATGTTGACAGCTGCAATCCAGACTACAGCTAGTTAATTGCATTAATTCATGTGTCTCCTTCTAGATCCAACGTCCATCTCTGGCGACTCCATAGTTTGCTCGAAATTCGACCTTCTCTTTGTGCATTCATAGTCTTTTACTCGTGGATTTCATTACCATTGTTTTGTATCTTCATGACTACATTGTACGGGTATATTTGAATGTGTTTTTCGTTGGGAAATATATCCAACAGAGGCCCGACCCAGAACCTATGACTATCATTGATCCTTCGATCACGGCCTAGCTCAGCTCAACACTGCAGCATTAGCCGCTCACTATGTCGTCTGGACATTATAATGTGGATCAAATTCCAGCTGTCTGCATTGAGTTTCAAGGTCCTGCCTAGTCAACAAAAAAGCATGTTTGTATTGTTTTATCATTGTTATAGTGCGAGTCATATGGTAATTGTATGTTAAGTTTTAACGTTCACATCTTATTTACTCTATATTCTTCAAGTGTCTAGTTAAATATTTTTAGTTTTCTTTTTCATGAGAATCATTGTTAAAATTGATAGTCCAAATTATTTGTATGAGTTTCATCCATCTTCAAGTTTAGTCTCTCAAATCGTAACTAGAGTTATTAATAAAAGAGTCGTATTGTCTTATTATAGATTAAGTCGACTCATTTAATATTTTGAGTTTTTTTGTTAAGTTGTATTATTTCTGCATAAGAATCTTTTTATATTATATTTCACTCTATAGTGTCATTATATTGTTTCTTATGAGTTCTATTGTTGATAAAAAAATAAAATTAAATGCATTAGTCATTTGGTCAAAATTTCAAAGTCATTTCATTCAGTCATTTCATCAAAAGTCAGTTGTCTGTGTCAGGTCTATTTCAATGTGAATTCCTTTTGTCTGAGTCAAAATGCCATCGGAAAACTCACGAGTCATTGTCAAAAGAGTCAAAATATTGTTTAAAAAATTACCTTACGGATGCATTTTCGGTGTTACCCGACGTTCGGAAAATAAAGTGTTTCACATTGCGAGAGGAAAAGAATAAGTTTAATGTAGAAACAAATGAGCTCCATGATCAAATCTGGCTAAGTTAGCAACATAATACTGGAGGATGGAGGCAAACAGAGGCTGGAAGTCATTCAACGACCTCTCGTCAGTTACCGATGACTGGGTTGGAGAAATGTTTAGTGGCATTTTTTTAGTGTGCTTTTAGTTTTTATGTGGTGTGCTTCAAATTTCAGTGTTCATATATGTTTTGTTCCTAGTTGTTTGGTTTGTAGAATAATGGGAAATTTCACATTGTGGGGGGGGAACATGGTCTAATGTTCCATTTCCAGTTTGTGTGTATGAGAAATAGATTTTCCTGTGTTATTCCTTGAAGTGAGATAGTGATGAGAGCTGCTGATACTACTACAACATCATGATATTGTGGTTGTTAGTAATCCACTAGAAAAAACTATCCAGAGGTTGTTGGTTATGTCCTAAAAACCATCCATTCTGTGGTTGTTGGTTAATCACTTGAAAAACCATCTAGAGGTTGTTGGTATTGTCCTTGAAACCATCTAGATAATGAGCAGGCTACGTAGCAACACGTTGCAGTACAAGGTAGGTTTTCCTCATGTTTGCACTAAGGGGGGAATGTTAGGAATTAATTATTTAGTGCTCACTTATTCATATTTGTAAAGTGATTTATAATCACATACAAGCATATTGGTGAGTAAGTTATAACAACTCACGAAAATAGGAAATTGGTAAGATATTTAGTTGAGTTAGTTTCCTATATTCTAGGGAAACTTCAGCCTATATATTACGCTATTGTATTGTGTGAAATATATGGAGAATATTGAATATCTTCATGATTATTTATCTTTTGTAGCTCTAATCTCTTTGTAATTCTGGTGCATAATTTTTTTTCTCCACCTAACATGTGATATCTATATGGATGCAAATGGATTTGACAATTTGATCTCTTGATAATGAAAAAATGGCTTGGTGTGGTTAGTTTGTATTGTATTAGATGGTGTCTAGGTTGGGAAGCTTGACTTTATTACCTAGTTGAGTGTTATTCAAACCTATGTAGGGTCTAAACCTAGTGCGTGTTACTAATTTTTAGGAATTTAAAAGAGTTTCAAGTGTTTTAGGAATGATATTTTCAATTTAGGTGATCTTAAAAGTGTTAGGTGAGTAAATGAGTGCATTTGACTTGATTATATGGGTGTTGATAGGTATAATTTCACATAAAAGAAAACCCATGAGGAAAATACCCACCCATTGAAAGATATAAAATTGGGAAAGTGATTGTTGGGTGGTATTGGATGAAACTGCCAATTTTGGAACAAAATGTTAGACAATTTTGTTTGTATTTGGTAGTTTCATATGGGTAGGGAATGAGGTGTTGGAAACTTCTAGGCACAAAATTTGGAGGTGATAGGCTATTATGGGTTAATTCAATCAATACCATGAACCGCTAATCTTTTTTTATTGATGAGAGTTATTCATACATGGGACTAAGGATAGGTAATTATTATCAAGGTGTGGGTGTAAGTCATGACTTAGGGATAAAGCTAATATTGTAATTGTCAAATGCTAAATTTCCAAATTTAGGTTTCTACAAGTATATGTTGGACCTAAGAGGATAGTCACTTGTTTCTTTGTAGTTACGTCCAATCAAATAGTAAATGTGTTACTTACATAACATTGCATCCATGATTTGTATGATATCCCTTTGACAACACATCGATGTTTGAAGTTTATACAAAATGACATGGTAGTAACTATCCTGAATATACCATATGAGTATCATATTCACTCTACTATGAAACCCATAGTGGTACTTGCTACATAGGTGATGCCTTCTACTAAGACACAATCATTGCAACCTACTAACCAAACACCGATCATTTACCTAAACATATATCACATCACAACAAAAAACATCAATGCACTATGACTTTTACTTTCAAATATACAAGATCCATGTCATATATTCATGCATGAAACACATTAGTTCAATAACAGTCACATGGGAATGAATAACATGAGACACTGGTGCCTTCTTATTCACACTAAAAATCTATGGTTACTATGAATGCTAACAACCTAGGTATAGATTCATGTTACACTATTGAGGGTGACAATGGTCAGTATCACATTATGTATGACTTGGTCATCAATTTACATGAGCATTATACATCACTAGACATGACTTCTTGACACTATCCTCAATATGATATATGTTATCATAATGATTCAAACATTGGTTAGCTTCTTATGACTGCTATGATTTTGTGCACACATACATGTTATATAAATTTTATCATTTTATTGACATATCCTCCCCTCATTTTAAGATAGAGTGTATCCTAATGATGTAATATAGTTTATCACTACTTTGATGTGATTTTCGCAGGAACAATTTACCTAGGACTATATCACTACCTAATGATGCAATACAATATCACAGGTCTGATGTGATTGTTGTGGAAACAATACTACCTAGGAGAAGACCTTTATTTTTTTATACTTATTTATATACATTACCCCAAGGCCTTTAGTATTTTATTTCACACATATTATCCCTAAAAACATAAAAAAGTACAACATTACGATAAGACAAAATCAAGATCTACATGATACATACACTGTCCTTCCTCTAGTTTTGATACTTTTGATCATTCAAATTTAGTGCTCGACATTTCCGTAATGCTCAAACTTATAACTACACTAAGAAGCTAAAACCTGTGGAATTACACACATTACCAAGGCAAGTACATATCCTTTCCAAGGGGTATATTATATTTTGAGTTTGCTTTTGTCACATCTTTATCACCTTTTCGCTTCATTCCACCTTCTATTATATGGGATACCTATCACTTTATGGGAATTTTTATATTGGTGGCATCTATATTGAGTTTATCAAAATCGCTTATCTCAACAAAATTCCATTGCATGCACTATACTATTATACTACTTGCAACACATGCTACACCTTTCTTTTATCTGATGATCACATTGCTTGCTTTTAGAAACTAACTTGACTATGATACATTATTGCTTACTTTATTACTTTTAATAGGTGGATGCTATTTTTCCGTGGGATACCATTCTAGATATCTTTCTTGTCTTACACACGACACTACTTGCTCACATTACATGGCTTACTTTCATAATTAATCTGACATGGACGAATCGGAAAAGGATAGGGTGAAATATGACTAAAAAGGCCCCAAAAAGAATTGGGAAAAGAGAAACATAGATCGGGGTGCCCAAGGTGGGACCAGGATGCCCCAGTACAAGACTGGATGCCCTAATTTCGGGCTAGACTGATGGGGAAGTTGCAAAAATGGATGGATATGTGCAATAAAATATGTAGAAATAACGAAATAAAATATAAAATAAAGGTGGCCAAAAAGTGGGATTAATTATCACATTATTCACTTGAGAACCTTCTAAATAGTAGTATAAAACCATGCTAAATAATGCCTAAAGTGCATGATTTTGTGTCTACATTTTTCCCCCACTTTAAGTTGATGAGAAGAAAGCTTGGTAACATAAAGTAGATAGAGATGCATACCTGATATCCATGTAGAGTGTAGAAGAAGACGTGTTGATGGACTAGACTCAAGCATGGAAGAAAAAAAGAAAAATGTGGAGGAGCGTGGACTCTAAAGATAAAAATTGTGTATAAAAAGTGATGAGAATGAACCTAGGGAAAAATGCGTGTGTAGCTATTGTTGTGTGTAGTGTACCTACATGGTTAGTAAAGGAAAATGTTTGTATTGGTGTGTTGTTGTTGTCATTTTTGATGTTGTTGTAGTTGTTGCCCCCAATTTGACTAATTGTTTTTGATACGATAGACCTGCAAGGAGAAAAGGATCAAGTAGTCAAATATGTATGTATGTAAAAATGTTGTGTAAAGTATGCAAATGTAAAATATGCTAGAATAGAAAGTGTAAATAGAAAAATGGAATATGTGTACTTGATCCATGTCAAGAAAAATGGTGTAGAAGGATATCTTGTAGTTTTGCGAGTTTTCTAGGTGATCTCACGCCACCCAGGCTGAAGAAGTATAAGGAGAAACCATGTTGTATCCTCCAACCTTTAACGGCTTCTTCTGAAATGTTGGAAGAGATCTTTGTATTTTCCTAGTGTTTTGGGTGATCTGATGCCACTGGACAGAGAAGTATAGAGAGGCACACCCATTGTAACCCCTGAGCATGTAACTGATCCACATAATTGTCGAAGGACACCATATCCTATTGAGGCCATTGTTCATGGAGATCATAGACTAGTTTGAACTCGCTCATTGTGTGTGAACCGGTGTAGATACAATGTGTTATTAGAAAACCCTCAATGATTTCCCGCCTCTTTGGGGGTGCATGAAATGACCTTGGAAGGATAATGCGGCCCCAAAAGAGGACCAACCGCAATCTGACTTGTAGAACTCTACCCTGCAGGGGGAAAGGGAAACACTTAGTAGATACCAAGGCATGCACAAAGGGGGATGGCTAGCCAATACAAGTGTTAGTCCGAACACATGCATGCAAATAATATAAGTGTAAAATACATAGATAATGTAGAAAAACTACCAAGCACAGTAGTGTAAACATGCAAGAAACAACAAGAAGACCACACAAAGCGGGTTACAAACATGGGACATCACTCACGATGTCGCAAGATATGCAAGGCATCATGGCTGCAAAAAACAGTCAAGTGTGGACACAAGCAAATGGAAAATCCCACATACAATGGCAAGCAACGCAGACAAGTAGAAACAAAGAGGTGGTCATGGAAACATGTAGACCTACAAAACAAGTATTGCACATGGAACGCCCGTTAGCATGTTAGAGTGATAACCAATATGTTAAAGCGTGTATGAACAAGTATTATAAGATGTTAAGTAAAAAATTAAACAATAGCACCTGGATAGGATGAATTTGGATGCCCCCAACGAATGGTATAGGAAGGGTAGAAGGTGAGCATCCATGTCACGTGTAGAGTCATGTATTTGAAATCACACTAGAAAAATGCGTGAACACGCATATGGGTATGATAATGACATATAAGAAAGCAATCTAACATGTGTAGCAGAATGAGCATGAAAAACACTAGTAAGCAAGAGTAAATGCTACCAAGACAATGAAATATGTTGTGGATAGATGGAATGGAATGTAAGATGGAATGATAGGAGAAACATGCCCCCTGAGTGGATGGAATGTTTATGTAGTGAGGTTCATTTTGGTTTTCCTCTTGGTAGTCAAGAATGAACTGTAAACGAGATTGAGTCATCAGGAAATGGTCAAATAGTGTGAGGACAAGCATCAGTGAGATATGTAAAGGAGGTGATGGAATGAACATGTAAATCATAGAACCAATGCATGGCGTAGTCATGGAGACTATGAGAAAAAAAATTGGCTAAAAGGAGGTGATCGTCAATAAAATTGAGACAAGCAACATGAAACACATGGAGATGCTCCTGTGGATCACCGTGTCCATTAAAAATGGGCAATTTAGGGGTGACAAAGTTAGGAGGAAGAGCATAAGTAGAAAGAAGAGGTGTAAATGGGGTATGCAACAATAAGGTATAATCTAAAGAGGGAGATGTGGTGGCCTATTGCATCTTGTGAATTTGAGCCTGGAGATCGTGATATAAGGAGGTTAAATCCTGATTTCCAACAGAGGATGTTTGTTGCTAATGTGAGACCAAAGGAGGGGTGAAGTGATTATTTGGAGTGGGAACTGAAACTAGAACAATAGAAATGGGTGGAAA
Source organism: Taxus chinensis (assembly GCA_019776745.2). Classification (NCBI taxonomy): domain Eukaryota; kingdom Viridiplantae; phylum Streptophyta; class Pinopsida; order Cupressales; family Taxaceae; genus Taxus; species Taxus chinensis. The sequence continues at coordinate 47,948,906 of CM034149.1, forward strand.
CATAGAGGCGAGTGGTTGGGTGGACAAAGCTACATAAGGGTTAAGCTCAGCCAAGTTAGTGGCCTCTTCACGAGCCACATGCAGAAGTAAATCTAAATCATATGGGCATTCAGCAAGGTGACCATTGATGGCTTTAAGGTGAGCTTCAATAAAGTCCTCATGAGTTTGAGCCTGGGAAAAGGGGAAACTACACTCATAAAGTGTGATAAAGAAACATGGGGTTCACCAAAATGATTAACAAAAATTAATATTTTCTAGATGGCCTAAAGGGATATCTAGGGTATTAATATTAATCTAGTTAGGAGGACTAAAATGTTATAAATTAACTAAAGTAGTATGAAATAAATGTAAATAAACTATTCTAGATTAAATGAAACCCTAATGTGTAAGAGAAGATTAAGGAAAAGACTCAGCTAATAATAGAAGACTGTCACACAATTTTATAGATCTGAAAATAAAATATGGAAGTGTAGACAAACCCTCAGGGACCCTGCGAATGGCATATCTGGACTGTCTGAGATGACACTGGCACTTGGGAGTGTACTGGGGTGCCCTGGGGTGCCCAAGTCTATAATCTAGGTGCTCAGAACACTGTAAATCCTCATAATCTGAATCTCGTATGATCATTAAGTATCATCGAGTGTTTCTCTTCTATCGTGCTGGATTCATCAGATGAACTGTAAAATGACCCGTAATGCAAGGAGAAGTATCAAAACCCTAGAAAATTGAAAGATGCATGTGAATGGGTCAAAATGACCTCATCCGCCAAACTAGTGGACTTATCAGTGAACATTGCACTACATTTCAGACCTAGATGTATTTCTGGTGTGTGTGTGTATGTGTGTGTGGGTGCGTGTTGTGCCCTAGGTGATCTTGTGTCATTCACACTTTGTGAAGTAGGAGAAATAGTAGCCATAGAAAATTAAGTAGCATGTGTGCATGGAACAGAATGAAATCCCTCCCCCTATGAATTGTTTTTGATGCATATCTCCTAGCTTGAATGCATGGCACTATGTGGATGCAAGTGATGCAATGGATACAACCCTAGATGGAGTGATAGTAGTGATAAGATGCAATGACCTATGACTCTCATTATGGTCTTATAACTTTATATTTATAGGGATCTCAAGCTTAATTTTGTAATTAATCTTGAAAAGACCGACTGAGAAGAAGATAAGGATGACCAATAGGTAAAAGTGACCCAAAAAGAAGCGGAAGAGGTTGTGCATAGACCTAGGCACATGGAATGGGACCAAGGCGCCTCGGGGTGCCCTGATTTCAGGATGGAATGTCAAAAAGGTCATGAAATGGGCTGATAGGTATCAGGAAATACAAGAGAAAGATGAAATAAAATATAAGAAAAAGGTGGCCAAAATATGGGATTAATTAGTACTTTGTACACTTGAGAACCTTCTAAATATTAGTATAAGCTTGGGCTAAATATTGTCTAATGTGCAATATTTGTTTCTACAATGAGCTTAACTCTGACAGCACATTGGATGAGGGAAAGGCGGATCACCATTCACAGTTGTATAACTTTTCCCACTTTACTTCTAATTTGACGTGCACTGCCTTACTCACTTATGCAGATGAGGTCAGTAAGCTATGGCATGAGCATTTTGGGAATCTTAATTATCATTACCTTGAATAATTCAAACAAAATTAAATGATCAATGGGTTACCTCGCGTCAAATTTTCTAAGGGTTTCTGTGAGGGTTGTTTCCTTGGGAAGCACCTTGAGAAAAATTTTGACAAAGGAAAATCTTGGAGAGATACTCGTCCCTTGGATCTTGTTCATAGTGATATTTTCGACCCTTTCCAATCTCCTTCATTTACTAGAGCTCTTTATATACTAACCTTCATTGATGACTTTTCACGTTACACTTGGGTGTATTTTCTTAAGATTAAATCTGAAGTCTTTAAGCATTTTCAAGAATTTAAGGCTCTTGCTTAAAAACATGTGGAATGTTCTATCAAGGTTCTTCGAAGTGACAATGGAGGCGAGTATGTGAGCAATAATTTTGAATATTTTGGTAACTCTAAAGGGATTGTCTTGTAGCAGACAGTTGTTTATAGCCCTTCACAAAATAGAGTTGTGGAAAAAAATATTTGAATGTTTAAGAAGATGAGAACTTGTATGGTTCACTCGAAATCCCTTCCTCTGGGGTATTGGGTTGAAGGAGTGAAATGTGAGTGCTACATTGAGAACCGCATTCCACACAAGGCGGTAAGAGGGATGACACCCTTTGAAACATGGTTTGGATATAAGTCTGATGTAGAGAACTTTTGCGTCATTGGATCCAATAGTATGGCTCAGATTCCCAAAAATAAATGCAAGCGTTTGGAACCATAGTTCAAACCTTGTATTTTTGTAGGGTATCCTGATGGAGTGAAGGGGTATAGATTGTTGAACCCTACTACTCATGAGTTTTATATTGAGGGAAGTGTGATTAAATTAGGTTATTTGTTTTAGATTTAGATTCACATATTCACACAAGTAACCAGATATATCCGGCTGATTACTTGTCTTTAGCTTGTTTATTAGATTAGAACACATTGTTTAAAAACTATAAAAGATGAAAAACATTTATTTTTCATAGATTAGATTGCTTTCTTATTTTTTCTCTAATATATTGTGAAAATACCAAAAACATAAATTAGTTTTACTTTGATAGTTAGTTTGTTTTATCAAGATCATTTCAATTCATTCTGCATGACCATCAACGGCCCACAACAAGAAAAGACATACGGTTGTGATCCTTTGGTCCCACAACCCAACAGGCCAAAGTTGATAAGAAACATTGATACAAGTTTACATTTGACAGTCTTACACACACCTATTGCATTCTCTGAGTAAATAGAACAACTAAACACACTAAACATCATCATTAATCAAGCATACGATTATTGGATTTCTCCTGGCAACAGGGTTTGATTACGTGCATGACCATAACAAGGCCACAGCCTCCACGAGTTCTCAGCTGTGATCCTCAGGTTCCACAACCCAATGGGACTGCTACCCAATTAGATATTGACACTGGTTTGTGTACATCAGTATTTAGATCATCACCACTTCCACCCGATATCATTACACAAATTTCATTATTGAATATAGCAGTCGATCAAGCTAAGACCTTCTGGACTAGACTAGAAAATCATCCATAGTCCTTGTGGCTCCATTACGCCTCTCGGTCTTACTTCTATGACCTTGTCTAGAAATCTATACGAGGCACCCATGGGTCACTTTCTGCATGTTCAACAACCAGTGAATATAATCTCAACGAAGCTTGATATTGACTGGAGTCTCCAAGCAGCTATCATATCAGATCGATCCATCACACCACTTCAGGTTAGGAGATCATTCTTTGCATTAGATTTGCATATCTCGTTATTACGTTTCGAAGATATAAGGCTACCTCATTAGATTATCCATCATCATCACACACACATTCATTTCTATTCTACATCAGGTGTCTCGGCACAACCTCGGGAATTTGGGTGCGAAGAAGGTCACATGTTGATTTTCTTTTGTACAAATTGGTGAACTCGGCATGAAGAGCTAGTCTCTAAGAGTTTTCAATTTCTTTGTCCATCCATTATTTTGCAGGTATTCTTATACCCCTGAATATGTCAGGATACGATGAGTACGGTTGATCCATCTTGGGTTTTACATGTACAACTACCAAACAGGTATGTACCACAACAATCACCTTCACTCTCAACATGGGCAGATAACCGCTCAACTACTCAAAATATTCTTCTTCAAGGAACCAATATTGGTTCCTCTGTGCATATTGAGGAACTTGACTAGATCACACAAAAATATCCTCACGAACAATAAAGTTCAAACAACATGAGTTTCACTAGGGAAGAAATTTCATCTCCTTGGGTATTGTTTCAACATGCAATCGGACCAGCTCCCACATCTAGATAAGGAGTACTTATCACGATACGCTAGGAGTGAACAATGATTCTAGAATATGAACTGATATTTTGATAGGTTGTAAGGACAAGGTGATTTTCTTCTCCTAAACAATAACACTACCCCTCCAATAACAGAAAACATTTCCAACGAGGGGTGGCAACATAGTGAACAATTCATAACAGGATACCACACTCCTTAACAACCTCCAAAAGTTAAAAAAATAATAACCTAAAAAAAACACCATCCCATCAATGGGTGATGTCATCTCGACGTTAGTTGATAAAGTCAAAGAATTAGAGATTGCACAAAATTCTCAAAATTAATATGCAGGGCAAGCAAGAACTTCTCCCTATCCTCAAAATTATGGACAAGTACCTACCACGTAGAAACCTCTAGTTTATATGGGCGCTCCAAGCCCTGAAGATTTGCTAACTGGGAATGGCACCTTGGGTATGCCCCCTCATGCCACATATGGATATCTACATCAGGCACCAGCCAGAACTGTGTTCTCAAATGCCAAACCGGCCAAAAATGCAACATTCCCTGGCTTTATGCCTTCAGCTCCATATCAAAGCAGTCAACCCCCCTATGTACACATGTATTCTAAATCACCACAAGGGGATATGTAAACTTATCCAGGTGCATATGGGCAGCCATAGGGGATGCCATATGCCCCAACCAATGTTTATGTTGTTTCATTTCAGCAACTGATGCAGCCTCCACCTCCCCAACAGGGATCTTCAATGGTTGAAATGTACGCAATGGGGACCTATTTTAAATATCTTAAGGAGCCTCTACACCTCTCCATTTGGAAAGTCATGCTCCCAAGACCCTTTCTTGATCTTCCAAAGTTTAAAGGGGACGGCGATCCTAATGCTCACATCAAAGCTTACGCGACGGTCATTTGAGAGCTGCTCTCATGGGAAGTAGTTGTTGTGAAGATTTTTCCTAAGATGCTAGAAGGTATTTCTCTCGATTGGTACTATAGGATACCGGAGTATTCAATACACTCCTTCAAGAAACTCATATCAGAATTTATTAAGGATTTTGATATGAACAAAATTTTGAGAACATGAATCAAATAATTCCTTCATATCAAAAAAGATCTCAATGAATCCACATCCCACTTCATTCAAAGGTGGCGATAGGTTCTCTACTCCTTTACAAGCACTCCAAATATGGATCAAACAGAGCTTTTTGATTTGTTCCTCCATTCCCTCAATAGGAAAACAAAGGAAGATGTTCAAAAGTTCCCGCTAAGGAGCCATGGAGAAGTGCTAGAAGGTGTTATTCGAATTGACCAAGTAGCCATTGATAATGGTCATAAAACTTATGGAGAAAATGAAAGGTTAATCACTCATAACCAAAATAACCTCAGTTAATCCAATAGAACAAGCAATAGTCAAGGACCAAAGGTCCTTAATAAGAATTGTGGGGTCACGATGGATGGTGTTATTGACCAGCCCAAGAAGCTTAATGTTGTTTGTACTCCTAATACAAATACTACGAATAACAACAACAATGACAATAACCAAAGAAACAATATCTTCTCACCCTTAGTCAACATTATAGATTTTAATCGTCCTCAACAACAACAACAACCTCAACAATCAAAACAAATGTAGACCCAAGGCCCTAACCAATACCTAGGTGGGTATCCTAGCCAATTCTAAAACCAAGGGTAGGGGTTCCCAAATTTTAACTATAATAATCAGAAGTTGAACAATAATCGTAATTTCATAACACAACAGGGTGTAAACCAAAGGCCTCGAGATTATGATCCTGATTTATATTGTAGTTTCCATAGGGTTCATGGGCATAATGTAAGAACATGTTACAATTTCAATAAGTTTCTACAGTGTTTTCCAGAGGATCAAAGACAATTATTTGCTGACATGTTTTTGGAAAACCCAACAGTGCCAACTCAGAACACCTACATGGGACCAGTATCTCAATAGAACACACCACTCGAAATCTTTAACAATCCTCTCCCCATACGCCTAAAGGATTGTAGAATAGATCTCAACAGTTTAAACAAAGGTATTGTAATATGGACCCATGATCATGAAGCTTCAACTTCATCAAACCCACAAGTGGCACCTCTTTTGGATGGTTGCCAACCAAAAAAAATTGTAGGATTGGTGGAGTTGGATATTGAACCTCATATTAACGCTATTACTAGAACCAAATATTATTCTTCCCAACCAATCCTGATCTACCAAACTATATCAGATGACATTTGTGATACGTTAGACAAATCGGTAGGAGCTTATGACTTTATCAGTGATCTAACTAAGACCTTCTCTCACATTTCCTTCATGGATTTGTTGAAGAATTCCTCTACTCATAGAGCCGCTCTATTAAAAGCACTAGGTCTTGGTTATTTGATTAACGTCACCCTCCTCCAGAGGCATAGATAAACTACGTGGACTTTGATGTCTATCCTCTGGGGCAGCCTGAAAGATATGTTGGATTCGTATTTGACATCAACAAGATGCCCACAGAGATTGAAATAGCTTGTAGAGATGATCTGGCATTATTTTTACAAGTCTGGATTTACAACAACTATGTAGAGTGTGTGATGATTGATGATAGGGAAGTGGTTAACATAGTCCCCTTCTCTTTCCTTCAAAAGTTAGGTTACGGAGAGACCAATTTCTCTTCAATGCGAAATACGCTGAGAGGCTATTGTTATCCCAAATTCACCCCACTAGAAAATTTGGTCAAGAAAACTCCTGCACATAAGGGAAATATGAAGGAAATAACTTAGACCCATGAGCTCACATTCCAGGATGACAAAAAAGTTACAGGTGGGCTCGGAAATGAAATAACAGAGCCAGCAAAGACGACCATGTGTGCTAGCGACGCTTCTCCAAATATGAATCCAAAAAGAGAAGCTCAAACAAGCACCGCTTCTCCACGTGTCTCAGGATGAAATGGAGGTAGGGGAAAATGGTCAAACCGAGTCAAAAGGTGGAGCTTCGGGGCTGCGGGAGTATTTTGAGTTTTACATTTTTTGCGCAAAAGGGCAAAAGATAAGTTGCAGACCCGCAAGCCTGATTTTTTCTCTAATTTGGCTTCCATGTGTCCCATATCAAAAGGGAAGCCCAAATGAGTGTCAAGCTGTTGCGTGGCCGTGGTAGGTGAAAAATGAAGAAGAGTCTTCCAGGACATTAACGCAGAATCCAATCTCTTCAACTACCAGATTTTATTCGATTCAATCCGCTAGGGAACCAGAAGTGACATATTGTGGGCAGATTTATAGAAGGCATTGATATTCAGTGGTTGAGCTTTCAAGGCAGGATTCAATGCGTATCTCATGGTGGTTGGAGCAAGATTCAACTTTTCCCTCTTCTCTCTCTTTTCTTTCTATATATACTGTAACACTTCTTGTTTGAGAAAGAGAGACATTCTAGGCATAGAAAAACTCTGTCAAATTTGTTTCTTGGCGCCATTTTTGAGCAGCGAACCTTCTCCCATGCCTGGAAAATGTATTTTTGCCTCTATTTTAGAAATGTAATGGTTTGTGCATCTTCTAGAGCAATAAAAATGTGTTTTGTGGCATTCTTCAACCCTTTGCATTGTTTTGTACTTTCTTCGTGCCTCTCCCTTTCAGTCTTGATTTTTTTTGCATGTATTTCACATTTTCAGGTGTAGGATGTCATGTTTCATGGATTTTAATGGATGATTTACATATCTAGGTTGTGTCACTTTTGTCTGACCTCCCTCATCTCCATTTTTTTGTTTCTTCCTCCCTCAACAGAATATCTCGCTCCATTTTCTTGGTGCTATCACCTCGTTAGTGTAGGATTTGCCTCTTTATCCACTTTCTCTCTCCATGTCTCCTCGGAATTGTTAGATTAGGATTATATAGTCGCATTTCCTTCCTTAGGAGTAGTTTAGCATTAGGATTAGGAAGAAGAATCCAGCTTTCTCTGAAGGGCCATATCAAGTCCACAAGTCCCATAGCTTGAGAGATGGTCCCATGTTATGTAAATCACACCAAATGACCCTGCCTTAGAAAAGAAGATCCATAACTCATTTGGGGGTGTTGTGATTTTGCATTAATAGTTTTGGCACACCCGGTGGGATAGGTCTAAAGCACCTTACCACTTCACTTCATCAGGTTTGATGTGCTCTTGGTGAATATTTCAGCCTTTAGAGGCACTTTCAGGCACATCTGGTGACTCCATCTGGTCAAAAACCCATTCTCTGAGTTACAAACCTTTTCCATTCATTTCCACTCATTTCATCCATTTTCTTCTTCCATTTTCTCCCATTCCATGAGTTTGTGCAATCACGACTTCATTCCCTTCATGGAACTCACACTTACAAAAATACAGTCCACCTCCAATGTATTTCCCAACTCCTCCAAATCAACATTATAATTAGATCCAGGACCACTATGCTTACCCATATAAGCTGAGTCAAAATTAGTTTGGCCATGGAGCTTATCAAGAACAAGGGGATGCATATAATGATGATAGTTATGAAGAGGATGTTGATCTACTAGAGAAGATTCAAAAAATGGAGGTTGGCATGGTTCAATTAAGGGCAACAATTCAAATGAGGGTGTTCAACATTTGTTGCAGGGCACCTTGTCCATGGGAAGGCCCTTTATCAAGACACTACAGCCCTCAGGAGAAGCTGGAGTTCATGATTGAAATGCTACCCCAACTTTCACAATGGACAGTGGAGATTAGGGCTTATGAGCAAAGTGCGGGACAACCTTGTCAATGGGTAAATCCTACACCATTATCTGGTAATTTTCTCTCTACTCCTCCAGCAGCACCATCTCAATTTGGGCTTCAATTTCCAAGATTCCCATTGAATGCTGGCCCAAGTGTGAAATCCATTTCACAATCCCCTAGTCTTCCACCTCATCTCAATTCTTCTGTCCTTTTCCCTTCCAAATAGTCATCCCCTCCGAACAAACAATAAGTTCCACCTTCCTCCCCACCACAAATAATTGCAAAGCTGGTTTAACCCCAACCTGCCACTCCTCTTGCTTTCCTAAGCCCATGTTGGGAAGATATTCAAGAATCTAATCAAGGAGAAAAGCAAGAAGAGGAGCCCAACACAAAATAAATGACAGACAATCTAAAGAGTTGGGCTACCAAATTTGGGTCTACAAAGATCCCCTTGATGGTCAAGCCAATAAAGGAGGTCAAGATTGAAGAACTAGTGGTGGTTGAGGCCGAGTTTGTAGTAGAAGAAGAGCAAGAACAAGAGGAGGAACAATCAGTCCCAAGCCCCATTGAAGAGGTGCAGCTGGGAGAGATCAAATTAGTGTTGAGGCCACTCAATGAAGAAGGCATCATTGAAGATTTTTTGCTTTCATTTCAAGGGCCTAATTTGATTGATGAGCCCATGATGGAGGAGGAACATACAGTTTCAGAGGCCCCAAGTGTGGAGCAGGCCACAGAAGAACCTTTAATTTTTCCTCCCACTTCATCCCCTTTAATCTCTGATGTTGAAGAAGAGTTGATCTTTCAAAATTCATGTTTGAGAGTGAAGGGAGCCATGGTGATCAAGTTAAAGATTAGGAAGGCACCATGGAGGAGGTAGAGCACATGCAATAAGACAACAAGGAGGCAGAACATCTGTCATACTTGAGGGATTGCCTTGATGGAGGGGAACCCATGGAGATCACATCATTTTTTCCTCCATCTCTCACATCCCACGCACATGAACCTGTTGCCATGGAGGAGAACATTCAGGAACAATAGCCTGCACTCCATAATGGCCCTCTGGAACCAAGATTGGAAGACATGACTCTTCCATGTTCTTCACAAAAAGAGGAATGGAAAGAGCATAAGAGTTTCACCACTTCTTCCACACCATTCATCAAAGAAGGTCTACAAGAAAACTCCATTCTTGGAGTTGAAACTCAAAACAAAGGGCACATCCAAAGGATCAGACCGTGCCCAATTAGGTACTTGGCTTCATTGGAGCCAAAGGAGAAACCAAAACCAGTCATGCCTACTTCAGGGCATGAGGATGAGCATCAAAGAACCAAGGGTCACCATCAATACCTCCAGGAGTCCATTGCAGGTTAGCTTGAGGAGGTATTTTCCATTAATGTTGATACCTTGATGATTTGGGTGGAGGACTAGCTTATGATCAGTTTTTCACTCATCCAACCAGCCATATTCAATGCCAAATCAGTTGTGTGGCTTCTATTTTTGAGGAAGGGAAGTTATTTCTCATTTCCAGTTGTAGGCTTTGTTTGAGCTCCCTTTGCTCTTGGTTAGAGTATTGTAGGTAGGTTTTTTTTCAGTAGAAGAAGTGATTTTGCACACTCTGCACGATCCATTTGGAGCATGTATGATTTTTAGTTTGTAAATTTATTTTGGTGTTGTTGTATTGCTCTTGCACAGTGCATTCAGTTGGCTTTTGATGAAGTTCAACTTCAAGTTTCAGTGGGTTTCCAAATGGCTCAGAGGTCAAAGTTTCAAATATCAAATCAGTTTCATATTTATCAGGCAGACTCCATGCACAATGGATGCTTCAAGGCCATTGGTCTCTTCATCTAGCAGGCAGATGTCCCCGTGAGTCGCCAAATTGTTATCCCAAATTCACCCCCCCATAAAATTTGGTCAAGACAACTCCTGCACATAAGGGAAATATGAAGGAAACAACTCAGACCCGTGAGCTCACATTCCAGGATGACAAACAGGTTACAAGTGGGCTCAGAAATGAAATAGTAGAGCCAGCAGAGAGAGCCACGTGTCCTAGCGGTACTTCTCCAAAGATGAATCCAAAAAGAGAAGCTCAAACAAACATCGCTTCTCCACGCATCTCAGGATGAAACAGAGGCAAGGGAAAATGGTCAAACAAAGTCAAAAGGTGAAGCTTCAGGGCTGCGGGAGTATTTTGAGTTTTATGTTTTTTGCGCAAAAGGGCATAAGATAAGTCACGTACCCGCAAGCCTGATTTTTTCTCTAATATAGCTACCACATGTCCCATATCAAAAGGGAAGCCCAAACGAGTGTCAGGCTACCGCGTGGCCTTGGTAGGTGAAAAATGAAGAAGATTCTTCCAGGCCATTAACGCAGATTCCAATCTCTTCAACTACCAGATTTTATTTGATTCAATCCGCTAGGGAACCAGAAGCAACATATTGTGGGCAGATTTGTAGAAGGCATTGATATTCAATGGTTGAACTTTTAAGGAAGGATTCAATGCATATCTCATGGTGGTTGAAGCAAGATTTGACTTTTCCCTCTTCTCTCTCATTTCCTTCTATATATACTGTAACACTTCTCGTTTGAGAAAGAGAGACATTTTGGGCATAGAGAAACTCTATCAAATTTATTTCTCGACACCATTTTGAGCAGCGAACCTTCTCCCACGCCTGGCAAATGTATTTGTGCCTCTATTCCAGAAATACAATGGTCTGTGCACCTTCTAGAGCAATAAAAACATGTTTTATGGCGTTCTTCAACCCTTTGCATCGTGTTGTAGTTTCTCCGTGCCTCTCTCTTTCAGTTTTGGTTTTTTGTGCCTGTATTTCACATTTGCAGGTGCAGGATGTTGTGTTTCATGGAGTTTAATGGATGATTTGTAGAGTTGGGCCGTGTCACTTCTATCTAACCTCCCTCATCTCCATTTTTTTGTTTCTTCCTCCCTCAACAAAATATCTCGCTCCATTTTTTTGGTGCTATCACCTCGTTAGTGTAGGATTTGCCTCTTTATCCACTTTCTCTCTCCATGTCTCCTCGGAATTGTTAGATTACAAGTAGATAGTCGCATTTCCTTCCTTAGGAGTAGTTTAGCATTAGGATTAGGAAGAAGAAGTTGGCTTTCTCCAGAGGGCCATCTCAAGTCCGCAAGTCCCACAGCTTGAGAGATGGTCCCATGTTATGTAAATCACACCAAATGACCCTGCCTTAGAAAAGTAGATCCATAACTCATTTGGGGGTGCTGTGATTTCACATTAATAGCTATGATAGCCTCAAGGCAATGTCAATCAGAACTATAGTGTTTTTTTAGTCACCCTTGGGCCTAAGACAGCTCTAACTAAGTTTTATATTATAGATCAAGAAACTAACTATAATATGATCCTTGGCCATCCTTGGATTCATCGCATGATGGAGATTCCCTCCACTTTGTTTCAGGAAGTCAAGTTCCTACATTTAGGGAAGGTCTTTATGGTATAGGGTGATCAAAAACCCTTCAACATACATCTAGCTAACTTGAAAAAGAGGTCGAGGGTCCACTCTGAGTTTGAGATTCTTACAAATTAGATAAATAAACCTACAAGCTCAAAGCTAGAGGAAACGTTGGTTCCTACAACAGAATTAGAAGTCATGGGTTTGATCAAAGGCATGTCGGTAGTCAAAGATGAAATCGTCATTATAGTGACAGTGTCATTAGGAACCATAATGAATATTGTCAAGATTTTGGAGAAGGATTTACCAATTCTCCTTCCTTTCAATTTTATGGGTATGGGACATACCCTAGGACTCGGTTCTCTTCCAGCAGATGAATTTTTTATGGTTGAAGTAACTGAGGTAAAAGAAGAGGACACAAAGGATGATCTAACATCCATTTTTCAAAGTAACTACTGGACTCTCCATTTTGATGGAGCCAAGTGTTATTTTGGCGTTGGGGAAGGTGTAATTCTTACCTCTATTGAGGGAAGGATTCTACCTTTTCCCTTCAAGTTAAACTTTGAATGTACAAATAACGGGGCTAATTATGAATCCCTTTTACTTTGTCTCATTGTAGCTAAAATAATGGGTGCTTTTAATATTAGGGTGTTGGGTGATTCATAACTTGTTGCAAATCAAATATATAAGGTATATGAGACTAGAGCTGAGCATCTAAAATTCTACAAAATAACAGTGCTAAATCTAACAAAGGGGTTTGACTTCATATCAATTGAAGCAATTCCATGAGAGAAGAACCTCCTCACAGACTCAATAGCAACTTTTTCTTCTCTCTTTACTCCAAGCAATGAGTTGGAAGATACAAACTTCATGGTCTCAATTCGTGTTGAACCTTTAGTTTGCAAAACACTAATAACTCCAATGTTGACATACATAGAAACTGAGAGTGATTATTTCATTTTAGATCATGTTGACATTGCTAAAGCAGCTCCAGGATATCTAAACACTCTTGCATAATTACATCTTACTCATCACGAGGTTGATCTTTCCCTAATTCTACACTCTTCTTCCCATTTTGGAAATCCCATGATGGAATCTTCCCCTGGGAAGGAACTCGAAATTTATGAGGTACGAGAAGAGGGGGATTTAGACTTACCTTCAACCCCACCTGAGTTTGAGGAAGTAAATTCCTCCTTAATCGAGGGAACAATTGATATAAACATCGGGATGGAGGAGGAACCAAAATATCGAAACTAGGATCCTCTTTAACTCCTGAGGAAGTTGAAATACATACCTGTATCCTCAAGAAGCATCAAAACTATTTCATGTTTAGCTACAAGGAAATGATAAGAATTACACCACACATTGTAGTTCACAACCTCCTCACCAAGCAAGATGTTAAGCCAATTACACAAAATTCAAGGCCCATGAAGCCAAAGGTGACCCTTATGGTGAAGGAAGAAGTGATGAAACTCCTCTAGGTAGGGTTCATCAAGCTAGTTAACTACTCACAGTGGGTTTCTAGTATCGTCCTTATTCTCAAGAAGAATGGAAAGATCTGCATTTTCATAGAATTTTGGGATATTAACAAGGCTTATCCCAAAGATGATTTCCCATTACCATCCATCAATGTTATTGTCAACACAACAGCTAGTTTTGAGTTGTTGTCTCTCATGGATGGATTTTCTGGGTACAATGAAATCAGAATCTCTGAGGAGGATCAAGCCAAAACTACGTTCATAACTCCTTGGGGAACCTACTTTTATGTTGTCATGTCGTTTGAGCTTGAGAACATTGGTACCACCTACCAATGAGGGATGAATTATATATTTCATGATCTTATACATAAGATTGTAGAATCCTACGTTGATGACCTTCTGGCTAAGGCCAAAAAATGCTACGATCACCCAGAGGTGCTTCATATCATCTTTTCTCGCTTAATCAAATATGGCGTGGCGTTAAATCCAGGAAAAATGTGTGTTCAATGTAACAGGAGGTAGGATTTTGGGATACATCATATCCTCACGAGGGATTTATGTAAACCTAGCCAAAATATGAGTTATACTGGAAATGAATCCACTGTCAAAAAATTTTGGCATCAGATATTTTCTTGGAAAACTCGGTGTAATCCAAAGTTTTATCTCTTATTTGACCTTTGTTGTTCACCCAATCAACAACTTGTTGAAAAAGGATTGCTACATTGATTGTACAAAAGTATGCAATGAGGAATTTGAGTTGGTTAAACAGTTCTTGTTGTTTACTCCCACACTCATGCCACCTAGGTCAGATCACCCCTTGATCCTATATTCATGAGCTACGAATGTTTCATTAGCCTGCATGTTGGATCAAGAAGATGATGATAAAAGAGAATGTCCAATCTATTTCATTAGTCGGACATTGCTTGATTATGAAACATGTTATACACAAGCAGAGAAGGAATGCCTTGATATAGTCTTCATGACAAAGCACTTAAGACATTACATGCTAAACCAAGAAACAAGAGTTATTGTTAAATCAAACCATTTGCAGATGTTTCTCATGCAAGGATCCTTATCTAAGAAGGTTGGACGCTTCATAACTCTGATGGGAGAGTTTGAGTTAACATTTTTTAATCAGAAATCCATCAAAGGACAAATCATTGTGGACTGGTAGGCTGACAACCCATTGGATGGAGGTGATCTAGTAAATTTAGACTTTCTCGACAAGTGTGTATTTTGTTGAAACTAAGCCTCCCATTTATGCATGTCCATGGTACACTGACATCATTAATTTCATTATGGACCATACATATCTAGAAGGGGCAACCTTGCAGCAAATAATATGGTTGTATATAATAACCACCAAGTATGTCATCTTAGATCAAGTGCTCTATCGTAGAGCCTTTGATGGAATGTTGCTAAGATGCATTGACGAAGAAGAATCTGAAAATATTTTTTATGAATCACATAACGGAGTATGTGGAGGTCACTTTGGTGGCCACACCACTACTCAGAAGATACATTAGATGGGCTATTTCTGGCCCACGCTAGAACATGACGTAGTAGAGTTTGTGCACAAATGCCATAAATGTCAAGATTTCTCCCATGAGATCCACATACCGACACAGGCTCTGCAACCAATTGTAAC
The DNA here is from genome assembly GCA_019776745.2 of Taxus chinensis. NCBI lineage: Eukaryota > Viridiplantae > Streptophyta > Pinopsida > Cupressales > Taxaceae > Taxus > Taxus chinensis. The sequence continues at coordinate 47,964,071 of CM034149.1, forward strand.
ACTATGGCCCTTTTCCACATGGGGCCTGGATTGGATAGGGAAATTCTCTCCCTCATCAACAGATGGTCATAACTTCATAATCACGGCCACAGAGTAATTTACTAAGTGGGTAGAAGCCATGCCTATTACCACTGTACCTGGATCAGCAATCACAAAGTTCATTCTGAACCAAATTATTTATAGGTACGGGGTCCCACAAGTCATTATCTCAGATAATGGCACATCCTTCAAAAATAATGAAGTATGTGAATTGTCTGAAAAAATCAAAATAAGTCACCACATGGCTTCTCTCTATTATCCTCAAGCCAATGGATAGGATAAGGCTACGAAGAAGACATCGAAGTCTAATATCCTTAAAATTGTCAAGGTGAACAAACGAGATTGGCATTTAAAGCTTTTTCCAACCTTGTGGGCCTATCGGACGTCAGTAAGAGTGTCGATAGGGGAAACCCCTTTTTTTGGTATTTGGTGTAGAAGTGGTTTTACCGCTCGAAGTCGAGATACCTAGTCTATACATATCATTGCAAGGAATTCTAGGAGAAGAAGGCTATCAAGAAGCATGACTCTCTCAGCTAGAAAGTCTTAATGAAGCTATACTTAATGTTGAACAATGGCATAGTGTTTACATTGACCAGATGGCTCGGCAATACAACAAGAAAGTCTATGAGCATGAAATATATGAGGGATATTTGGTTCTAATACTTGACAACCGAATAGACAAAAATACTGGCAAAGGAAGTAAATTCAAACCTGGGTGGTTGGGTCCATATCGAGTAATAGAAGACTACAAAAATGGGTCATTTCATCTGTAAATACTAGAGGGTGAGGAGTTTAGCAAATATGTGAACTCTCTTCACCTGAAGAGGTATTATGCATGATCCATTAACATTTTCATATGTACATTACTGTATCTGCATTGTGTTTCCAACTACCAGTTCATTTTGTAAAATTTTTGATCAAGGGATTTATTCTTATAGCAATTCCTAAAAATTTCTAAAACATTGGCAAAACATTCAAATCATACCTCTACAAATCTCCACAGTATCATCAATTATTTTTGAATCATTACATTAATTCAAACAAGATAAGCCAAAGCTTTGACAGTAACCATACTAAGGCCTGCATACTTGTTTATGCTTATAGTTTCTTCTAAGTTAGGTGTCTTTTCCTATAGTCTATTCTAGAAGCTTCATGGTTTCGCATTTATCCCATAAACATATCTTTGGAAATAAGAACATTCTAGCCATTTTGCCTAGATAAATAAGTCGAATGTAGATCCACAAAAAATTTTATGTTACACATTTCTCTACCCTACCAACCTTCGATGTTGAGCCTATATTTTTTACTAGTGATGTAGGGTTGTGAAAGAAGAGAAATGCCCTTACTTGCCTATGTCGTCCTATAGTGATAATCCCATACTTCCTACTAGTAGCATGGGCAAGGTGTGGGGGTTCTCTTTGAAAAACTTGAAAGTTAGAAATAGTTCATTCAAATATTGTGAAATCATAAGTCAAAACAAAGTGAGTTAGATGTCTAAAATTTCAAGAAGAGCTTAAAACCTAACCATATTTTGTCAACCAAGTGGCCATTTGTGGATCTAAGTCTAGATAAATTGGAAAGCAATTCACATTCTAAAATATGAAGTGAACTTGAGTAGAGTGAGGTTGTAGTCTCCCAATTTTGTTTTTTCAAAGTCTTGTATTTCTCTCATCATTACCATTCAACAAATTTCATAACTTGTGCCCTTTCTGAATATCGGTGTTGAGCCCTCTCATCTTATTGGTTACATGGGATTAGGAGTGAGGCAAGTTCATTCACTTATCATATCACTATATAACCAAGTTTTTCCAAAACAATACAATGTATCAAATATTATTTAAAGAAACTAAAGTTCACCATTACAATGTGTTTGCATTATCATATGTCAGCATTATAAAATACACAATAAAAATCATTTTGTTACCATTCACATCCACTGCATACATTCTAAAAAGCATAGAAAAACGGAAATTCTAAACATATAGAGTACACATGTGAGATAAGCCAAAAGGAAGTCAATTCAAATACAATGGATTACCAAACCAAAAATAAGAGTCTGTATATATCATGGTGAGTCAATTTTGTATATAATGCCATCACGCACTGGGCGTGGTCAAAACACTCTCAATGAGCCCGAAATATACAAATAAATCATATAATGATCGAAAAAATTGCAACAAAGCAATAAGAGGCCCGGTGGCCTGTCAATCCCTTTGGGATCACTCAGATGGTGCACGGCCACGTCTGGGACTCCTGCTGCGGTTATAACATTGATGAGAATGAACCGAGTGCTGTTAGTGCTTGTGGTGGTGGCCGCTAGTCGTGGTCTTGCTGCGAGAATGGCTCTACCTCATCAGTTGCTCGACTATCTCATACCCATCCACCTGAGTACAAAGAGAGGTCAGCACCTCTGTTATCCTCCAAACATGTGCAAACACGTCAGTGTGTCTGTCGGCTGCTAGTGGCTAGCCTGAATCAATAATCAGCTCATCTCAAGTATTCCCCCAGGGAATCATTAGGGTGTCCACGCACACCCGTCAAATCAGATCTCATCACTCCTGTGCAGTCGCTCCAAGTAAGAAAAGAAGAATAAATGGTGAGTTAGAAAATTACAAAAATAAAACAAAAAGAAATACCAACTAACAAGGTCAAGAGAAGAGTATCGACATACTCAGATCTTCGGGCATCCAGGTAGGGTCAGTGGATGTTGTTGTTATTACTGGTGGCTGCGGGGCCTCTCCAAAGCTAGAGGTGAGATGTTGTCCCGTCATGGACTCATCATCTCCCCCTCCATCTTGAGGAGGTGGTCCCTCCCATGCCGCTCTCAACTTATCCTGAGTTTCCTGCCACTCAAGGTCACTCTCCTCCTCCTCCATATGGGCTACCTCGCCAGTCTCACCACCTAACCCCTCTTCCCGTGTCTCCTCTCCAACCGAATCCTCCTTGGTCTCATCTCCTGTGTACTCCTCATATTCGAATTCTACATCAATGGGCTCATCCTCCTCTCTGCTGTGAGCGGGAGTGGCCACAATCTGGAGTAAAGGTGCTCAAGGAGCATCAGCTTCCCGTCAGGCGCGAAACACACACCTAACTACAATAGGCACACCTGGGGTAACCATTATCCATCCAAGATCTCATTTAGGGCCCTTTCGGGCCTCCTGAATAGTCATGTATACTGGTACAACTGGAGGAAACATGTCAACATAAGGGAGGCCAAACTGCCGAGGAACCTGGTCAAATGGATGAATCTCAACTCTCCCTGCCCTGTCAACTAATTGTCATGTGGTAGAGTAAGCTACCAATGTAGTCACCTCCTGCCCCCATAACCCTGTAATGTCCTGGTAGGGTGTAACAACCATGTCTACCATAGTCAGAGAGGCCATTGTCTGATGTGGCATCTAAAGAATCGACATCCATGTCCACTGGGTGGCCCTAATGGCTCCCATATCCTGTACTAGTATTCCCCTTCCATAAGGGGTGATGTGCTCATAGACCCAGCTCATAACCATCGTGGGATGGCTCAGTGACTGCCCCTGTAGCCTAACTACCCTATATAAGTCATGATAGGTAGTCCCTAGAATGTCTACTCCCTAGGTGTATATATGGCCATGTCCCTCGATCTGTGCAATAATAGGATCCTAGTAGTAAAGTAGCATGTCACCTCCCTTGTCCCTGATCAATCAAGAGGATAAGATGCCCATGATGGCTATGTGGATGATAGGAATATGAGAAGTGGTAATATATCGGACCTTAATCCCCTTCTTTGAACCAAAAGATACCGATGCATCCCCTATGTATGTGGCCCACTGATTGATCTCATATCTTGACCATGTTGTATTCAGGGTCAGTCTTCTCCGAAGTATCAGGAGTCCAAGAATGCGGTATACATCCTCCAGGGTCATGGTCCACTCACCCCTGGCACCTGACAACCGGAAAGTGTTTCGGTTTGCATCCCACTAAGAAAATAAGTCACAAAGTATATGACTAGCAGGAGTGACATGGGGCACCAGTGCAATCCTCCAAATACATGCCCTCTATAGAGTGTCCATCTCAGCCTAAGTCAACTAATCCAAAATTGTTGGGAGCCCATCACACTCCCTCTTTGTGACTCCAACAGATGTACTCCTCCTTCTGCATTCACCAAAACTAAGAAAAATAGCTAGTTAGTAACATATATCAAAGGATAATCTCATCAAAAACATGAAAAAACATCAAAAATCCAAAACAAAATCAAGTTAGTATGCATTTTAGTCATTTTGTTCAGAACCATCACCTAGTATAGGGTGGCGGTCCCGTGACCGCTGCCCTACTTAGGGCGGTGGTCTTGGACCAATTTCCCAAATACGTCTTTAATCCTAAAAAATGCTCAAAAACACAAAAAAAACATTTTGAACGAAATAAAAGACTGCCCCATGGGCACCCCCCCTAGAGACTCATTTAAGACAATAAATTTTGAAAATGATCCCCCCCAGGTAAATTTTTTAACATTTTTACATTTTAGGTTTGAAAACGTAATAGTGAAAAAAAACCAACCTTAGAATGCGTTGGTCGATCTTCCGCTCATGGAGGCATGATCATGATCTCGTAATGGTCATTTTGGTTGTACCCTCATCGAAAATAGTCACCGTGTGATCTGAAAACCAAATTTAACTAGCAATTGTGTACACACATTTTCTTGCTTTGTATTGATTTTCGATATAAAAATTGTGCATTATTTCTTTTTGTATTTTTAATAAAAGAATAAAAACTACAAGTACTGTGCAAATACTGAAATAAATGAAGAGAATTCACCAGCAACGGGACGCGAGAATTGATAACGGAGTTCGGCGCTTGAGGCCTACGTCTCCGAGTCCGGTTGAATGGGACCGATCTATTAAAATCTTGAAAATAATCCTTTACAAAGAATTCTACAAAATTTAGACCTTCTCACAGTCTTCCTCTGTCGAAAATAACAGGGTTGCCTTTTACATCTCCTCCAAATTCCACCGTTAGCTCAAGATATGAGCAATACAATATTTCTACACAGTCCCGAATGCATTACAAATAGAATATCACCCTATTTATATTGTTTAGGCGCCTCCTGGTATGACGGTTGGGTGCCTATCCTTTTACTCAGCCCACCTGAGTTCCATTCTCCTCCTTTACTTTTTGTTTATCTATTTGGGTTTAAAATCCCACATTAGGCGCATGGAAACTTATCCAATGGTTTAAATTAGTAGGTGGGTCGCATTTTAAGTGGCAAGGAAGCCACCTTAGCCTATGTAGTAGGCACTTTGACTTGGGCGCATTTCTTGGGTAGCGCATTGCATAATTTTAGGTGCCCATAAATGCATGTACAGTCTAAAGTGGAGGACAGTTTAATATATGTGTGGAAAGTTTAGACTAATGTGTGGAAATGAATAGATATATGCGTGGAGTTTGCAAATTAGTTATAAGGCGTGGGTAATTTAAATCATACATGCCCAATATCCCACATGCAAGGCGCAAAAGGAAATATAGAGGTTTATATACACAAGTTGGTTGAATGGTTAAATGAGAAGGAGGCCAAGGCACCCCTCCATAATCGAGTGTGTCAAACCTGGCTGAGGGCCCCCAGCCAGTAAATAGCGGGGTCCATTTGTCCGAGATCGAGTGTCCAAGACCGGCGTTCCAAAACCCATTTTTTTAATACGTCACACAATTCATCCACGTGTCACAATACGATCGCAACACTTGGCGAGCGTGCACATGTCCAACCTGCACAAAAACTCCAAAATTCGCCAGTTGCCCAAAAATTTCAGTGGGCTATAACTTTTGCGAACGAGCTCCATTTTCTGCAAACAAGTTGTCGTCGGAGTCGTATAATTTTTTCCCATGCTTTAAAAATGACTGCAACAATTTCTGAGAAGATCTTAGATCGGTGTTTCTCCGTGAGGATCCACTGGATCATTCCTCCCCACTAAGAAACTTTAGGACCCCAAAAGTCAACCTAATTAGTGAATAGGTGAGGGTATTTCTCCCTCACCTTTCCGGTTTCCATCCATTTTGCCTTGTTCGGATGCATGCCTCTGAACCCAACACGAAGATATTCAATATCACCCCTTCGCGAAGTTCTTACTTTCCTGTCCAAAATGATGTCTTCCTGCAACTCATCAAGATACTCAGGAGCAAAATCATCAATGGAAGGCATAATGTTAGAATCATCATGATCAACAATCATAGGCGGTTCATACAATCTTAAATTCTCAACATTTACAACTGAGTAGATTTGCATATATGGAGGTAAATCTAACCAGAAAGCGTTGTTACCAATTTTTTCCAATATTTGGAACGGACCATACCGTATAGGTTTCAATTTTTTACCTTCACCTGTCAGTCTTTCCTTGCTGATGTGAAGCCAAACTGAATCACCAACTTTGAACTTGTGATCAGTTCTATGTTTATCATGCCTAGCTTTGTACTTAGCCTAGCTTTTCTCCAATTGTTCATGGACATACTGATGAACCTGTTGTATTCTCTGCACAAATCTTTTAGCCTTGTCAGAATCACTTGTACTATTAACAACAGTTTCATGTCCATAATATATATCTAATGGAGAATTAGGCAGATAACCATAACAAGTCTCAAATGGAGACTTCAAAGTAGAAGAATGTAAGGCACGATTATAAGCATGTTGCACATAATAAAGATGTTCATCCCACAATTTAGGATGTTTGTTACTATAGCCCCTAAGTAATTGTACCACTGTGCGGTTTACAACCTCTGTTTGACCATCAGTCTGTGGATGAAAAGCAGTGCTTCTTTTTCAGTTTTGTGTCCATTAACCCCCACAATGTTGACCAAAATTCCCCAAGAAATCTAGAATCCCGATCAGATATGATTGAAGTAGGTAAACCAAAATGAACCCAAACAAACTGAAAGAATAAATGTGTAGTTTCCTCACCAATTATTTGTTTAGTACATGGAACCAACACACACATTTTGCTAAATTTGTCCACTACCACATATAAGTAATCATGTTTTTTCCGTGTCATGGGCAAGCCTCCTACAAAGTCCATGGAAACACTTTCCCAAGGCCGTGTTGGAACAGGAAGAGGAGTGTAAAGTCCTAATTTCCTGTTACTTGGCTTGCTTGTGGCACAAAGAACACATCCCTTAATATATCGGTTTACATGTTCATGCATTCTAGGCCAATAGCAATATTTTTGTAAATGTGCAACTGTTTTACTTACACCAAAATGCCCTGAAATAAGAGAAGTATGTGCTTCCCTAATCATATGCACACGCTCATTTTCTGGAATACAAAGTTTTCCAGAATGATATAACAATCCTTCATGCAAATGATAATCTTTTTCTCCTACTTGTTTCCCACTTACTAAATCCTCATACACTTCTCTAAAATCAACATCATTTGCATATTGTTCCTTGTAACTAACATGAGCCAAAGAACTATGTTGTAAAAGGATAGATGCTACTACCACTGGTGGTCTGGACAACATGTCGGCAACCTTGTTTTGAATACCTTTTTTATACCTGATTACAAGATGAAATTGTTGCAAAAATCCCATCCACCTGAAATGTCTAGACTGCTGCAATTTGGTTTGTGTTTGTAAATATTGAAGCGGTTGATGGTCAGTATGGATAATTGTTTCTTTTCCCATTAAATAATGCTTCCATTTTTTAACACTTTGAACCAAAGCATACAACTCTTTATCATAAGTTGGATAGTTTCTTACCGCACTTGTAAAGGTTTCTGAATGGTAACACACTGGTCGTTTGTTCTGCATCAAAACTGCCCCCATTGTGTAGTCACTAGCATCCGTCTCAATCTCAAATGAATGTTGTAAATCCGGAAGTGCCAAGATCGGAGCGGTACTGATCTTCTCTTTCAGTGTATCAAATGCTTTTTGTTGTTTTCCTCCCCACTGAAAGACCTTGTTTAATACTTGTCAAAGCATGCAAAGGAGATGCAATATATGAGAAGTTAGCAATAAATTTCCTCCAGTACTGAACTGCACCTAGAAAACTTCTAACTTCCGTCACATTTGTGGGTCTAGGCCATTTCACAATAACCTCTATTTTTGCAGGATCAATTTTCAATTCTCCATTTCCTACAATATACCCCAAGTAAATTAAAGATGTTTTTCCAAATTCACATTTTGACATCTTCAAATACAATTTCTCTCTCCTTAGTGCATCTAAGACTTTCTGGATGTGTTTAATATGTTCATCCCATGATTTACTGAAAATAAGAATATCATCTAAGTAGACAATGACGAAATTATCAATGAATGGTCTAAAAATTTCATTCATAACTCTCATGAATGTTGTCGGTGCATTGCACAAACCAAAAGGCATCACTAACCATTCAAACAATCCCTGTTTCGTTTTAAAAGCAGTTTTCCAAACATCACCTTCTGCAATTCTTACTTGGTGATAACCACTTCTTAAGTCTAACTTAGTGAAATAAATTGCATTTCTTAATTGATCCAGTAAATCATCTATTCTAGGAAGAGGGTAACGATTCTTTATAGTAATCTTGTTTAAAGCACGGAAATCAACACACATTCGCCAAGTGCCATCCTTCTTAGGAACCAATATAATTGGTGAACCACATGGGGATGTACTTGGGTGAATTATACCTTGAGCCAAAAGTTCCATTACCTGTCTCTTGATTTCCTCGTTCTCTACTACAGACAACCTGTACATTCCGATATTGGGAAGAGGTGCATCCTGAAGCAACTGTATCTCATGTTGAACCCCTCTTTTGGGAGGTAGACCTTGTGGATCCTGAAAAACATCATCAAATTGAGAAACAATTCTTACCAATTCATCCTTATGTTTTAGATCGCAAGTCTCAAAAGCCATCTCATTTTCTTTTTCCTTGGCTTTGACCACCATGAGCACAAAACTTTTGCTTGAGTTGACAAGCCTTTTCATTTGACCTGCAGTTACCAAGGATAGATTATTCTTTTCACGGTGAGCTCTAATAATAAACTCAATTCCATCCTTTACAAGCAAATATTTATTTTCTTCCCTATAGAAGATTGCTTTACGATCATACAAATAAGGACTTCCCAAAACCACCCCACAAATATCCAAAGGAACTACATCCAATTCAACCTCATCAATAAACTTGTCTGTAATGGCAAATTTGAAAGTACAAGTTTTAGTTACCTGCAGTTTTGCATCATCACAAACCCAGCCCAAAGGATAAGGCTTAGGATGTGGTGTAGTTTTGAGTCCTAGTTTTTTAACAACCTCCTCTGAAATCAAATTAGCTTGAGATCCACTATCAAAAAGAGTATCAATTTTTGTATGCTTTGAAATTACTCTAATGTGGAAAAGCTCATTTCTTTTCTTATCATCAGGTGTAGTTTGTTTACTAGAAGAAGATGCAACATCTGTAGTGCTATTGTTGGAAATTGAAAGAGTTGATTTACCTTGTAAACCCATAGCTGTGATTTTGGTTTCATCACCTGAATCAAAACCAAGATCATGCACTACGGTGTTTGTTTTCTTTTCTTTTCCTTTCTTAACCATCCATTTAGGCTTCTTTTCAGGATGTAATTTCCAACATTTAGACTCATCATGATTTTTTTTACAATGATTACAAAATGGTTTTTCATCTTCCTTCTTAACAGTAGAGTTTGTTTTATGCTTACCCTTTCCTTTTCCTTGTTCTTTCGAACCTTTTCCTTCAGATTGCTTGTTCTTCTGATTAAAAGAAGAGAAAGAGGACTCCTTTGTCATTTTCCCTCGTGCTTCCAGATGGGTTGCTTGAACACATACTGCATCAAGATTAGTAGTACCTAAAACAAGTATCATATGCCTTAGATAACTATGCAATCCACCAATATATTTGAGCAGTGTTTCTTCTGTGTTTAGGGAAATTCCCAGAGTTAGAGCCCTTTTCCTAAATTCTTGTGTGTATTCTTGAACACTTTGTCCCTTAGTTTGTCTTAATGTTTGCCAATCCATCATAGCTTGTTGCTTATAACCAAGAGGATAAAATTGTTGTCTAAGATTTGAAACAAATTCAGACCAAGAAGTGATTTCTATACCTTTGTTTTCTTCCACTTCCTGAAGCTTACTCTCCCACCAGATGAGTGTTGTTCCACCCATCCGAAGAGTTGCCAGATGAATCTTTGCTTCATCATCAACAATTTTCTGAACCCTGCAATATACTTCTATTTGCTTGACCCAGTTATCCAACTTCTCTGCATTTAGCTCTCCAGTATACATAGGCAATTCAAACTTGATATCTAACTTTAATGAAAGAAAATCAGATTTTAAGGAGTCTCTTTTTGGAATGTCAGAACTAGAGCTTTCTTCTTTCTTACCTTCTCTAGTCCCCTTTTCCCTTTTCCTTTCTTGGTACATTTCTTCCACCATTTCCTTCATCTGTTGGAAGGATTGACGAAAGTTTTGTTCCACTTCCTCTCGATCCGCCATTGTAGGACTTCGAGATCGTCTGGTACCAATTTTGGGATCTCCTTCAACTAATTCTCCTTCACCCTTCTTAGATCGAGACCTTGTTAACATCCAACACACAACTTGCAATCCAAAACACGTTAAACTGAACCAAAAATCAGTCAAAACCAGCTCTGATACCAATGATCTGAAAACCAAATTTAACTAGCAATTGTGCACACACATTTTTCTTGCTTTGTATTGATTTTCGATTTAAATTTGTGCATTATTTCTTTTTGTATTTTTAATAAAAGAATAAAAACTACAAGTACTGTGCAAATACTGAAATAAATGAAGAGAATTCACCAGCAACGTGATGCGAGAATTGATAACGGAGTTCAGCGCTTGAGGCCTACGTCTCCGGGTCCGGTTGAATGGGACCGATCTATTAAAATCTTGAAAATAATCCTTTACAAAGAATTCTACAAAATTTAGACCTTCTCACAGTCTTCCTCTGTCGAAAATAACAGGGGTTGCCTTTTACATCTCCTCCAAATTCCACCGTTAGCTCAAGATATGAGCAATACAATATTTCTACACAGTCCCGAATGCATTACAAATAGAATATCACCCTATTTATATTGTTTAGGCGCCTCCTGGTATGACGGCTGGGCGCCTATCCTTTTACTCGGCCCACCTGAGTTCCATTCCCCTCCTTAGCTTTTTGTTTATCCTTTTGGGATTAAAATCCCACATTAGGCGCATGGAAACTTATCCAATGGTTTAAATTAGAAGGTGGGCGCGCATTTTAAGTGGCAAGGATGCCACCTTAGCCTATGTAGTAGGCGCTTTGACTTGGGCACATTTCTTGGGTGGTGCATTACATAATTTTAGGCGCCCATAAATGCTTGTAGTCAGTGGAGGACAGTTTAATATATGTGTGGAAAGTTTAGACTAATGCGTGGAAATGAATAGATATATGCGTGGAGTTTGCAAATTAGTTATAAGGCGTGGGTAATTTAAATCATACATGCCCAATATCCCACATGCATGGCGCAAAAGGAAATATAGAGGTTTATATACACAAGTTGGTTGCATGGTTAAATGAGAAGGAGGCCAAGGCACCCCTCCATAATCGAGTGTGTCGAACCTGGCTGAGGGCCCCCAGCCAGTAAATAGCGGGGTCCATTTGTCCGAGATCGAGTGTCCAAGACCGGCGTTCCAAAACCCATTTTTTTAATACGTCACACAATTCATCCACGTGTCACAATACGATCGCAACACTTGGCGAGCGTGCACACGTCCAACCTGCACAAAAACTCCAAAATTCGCCAGTTGCCCAAAAATTTCAGCGGGCTATAACTTTTGCAAACGAGCTCCGTTTTCTGCAAACAAACTGTCGTCGGAGTCGTGTAATTTTTCTCCACGCTTTAAAAATGACTGCAACAATTTCTGAGAAGATCTTAGATCGGTGTTTCTCTATGAGGATCCTACATTTTTCCACCATTATTTTGGTTCCATGGGGTTCCAAATTGTAACAATATCGCCCTAGACACCCTAAGCACTAACATAAATTGAAAGGTGTTTTCCATGTTTCATTCGTTGTGACCGCTAGAAAATAAGATATGAGATGGAATAATCATAGAATGACCTCATTGTGAGTGTATGTTGGGAGAATGAGATGGAGAATTCCTGCAGGTATAACTCTATGTCCTTGCACAGATGATAAGTCCTCTTGTCATTTTGATTTAGTATTTATCGTTTATCGATAAATAATCCATCTACAATTGAGTCTTTCTTTTTTCTCTTGTAGGAAACTCAGGAGACATGGATCGACGACTACTGTGATGCTATGGAAATGTCAGGATAGTTGGGTATCATAACTAACACATTTCGATAGTGTCTAATAGACCACACTCAGAATGTGGGCATTGTTAATTCAATTTCATGGCTACAGACGGTATCACCCTATACGCCCTAACATTGATGTACACATTGAAGGTTTTTATGTACATTAGATTATGTTGTGAAATACGTGATACAAACATGTCCCCAGATGATGATTCAAAACCTTTTAGATAGATGTTTCAGCTCCTAAACCCATTGTGAGAATGTTAGAAGTTGAATATGCCTAGACATTAATTAATAAACATTAATCCATGCCAAATCCAGAATCCCTCTTCATTTAATGCATAATTTGGCCTTGAGTACATAGGACCACCGCCCTATCTAGGAGATAGATTACTAAAAACACAAGCCCAGGGAAGAGCACTTAGTCCTAAATAGAGAGGTAGAAAGATTATCTCAAGTGTGTTTTTAACTGGATGTGAAAATTCACTTAACTATCCCCATTTTAAGACACATAGAACAAGGGAATTTTTTTTTTATACATATAACGTTCTGATTGTTTTGAATTATGTAATTCAAAACACTTCGATTTTTTCATTTGCTTTAGTTAGTTGTAATTACCTCTTCTATCCAATGTGCATGTAATTTGGTACATCCCAGCCACAATTAATTTTATAAACCAATGTTCTCTGTTCACATATTTACAATATGCCTAACACACATTCATTATCATTCAATCATATAACAAATACCATATGCTGTTGCCACAATGACTGCGAAGAACTACCGATCTCCCATTTTATGGCTTAGAGTTTCTTGCGTATCTCTCATTTCATGACTCGACGACTTGCAACCAGACTACCTTCATGTTACCATTTCTCATGTGTCTTGTATACTGCTATTGTTATAGGGTTCTCAATTACCGTTGGGCTCGATTATCGAATTGTTCACAATTTAAGAAAGGCCTATCTAAATGAGGGGAGTTACACGATAGTACATCTGGATTTTCCAAAGCTTCTTATTTAACTAGGTTGGAATTACTTGTTTATTTATTTCACAACTAGCAGACTTGCGATACTTCGGCCAATCATTATTTTCACATGCATATGCAAATAGATCATATTCCCAGATGTGTATACACATCAATGGAATATGTCCTTACACCTCACTTCAAATCTGTTATCTAGAAAGTTGGCTCTTTGACATGACCAGGGAAGTCTGTGGGGAACAGTAGCTCTTCTAGGGTCCAAGGTTAAGCTCTAACACCTAACTGAGGCAGGGTATGAAAGAGTTTTGATTAAGATTAGGACACTCGCGGTAGACTAAAGATATGCAGACATATTTGCTCAAGTCAACCAACTAGACGATCTGCGCTGATGTACTTTTTACCTTTAGTCCTTCGGAGTCACCCCGTATACGTAGGTCACATTGTTTAATCACTCGTCCAATATCAAACTTGGTCCTAGCTTATGTTAAACTTAGATTGATTTGATTCGGGAGGGCATCTGATATATTGTGAAAAAAGCTAATAACAAAGATTGTGTCATCCTTCGATAGGCCTCACCTTCATGAAGATCATTTCGGATTGCAGCTGGCGTGTGACCATCAAGGTCCCACTACAAGGAATCATCTCATCAAGTTGTGATACACTTTAGTCCAGCATAACCCAACGTGTCGGTAGATTGATAATCTTAGATATTTAATAAGATCAATTTTCAGCAACCGTACTGATCTTACGCACACTTGCTACATACTCTGTTACAGTTGCATAACTAAGAAAGACTTAACATTGCCACTAATCAAGCTTACATATTACGTTGGACTCCTCCTGGCAACGAAGGATTGCATATTATGCATCTTGGTTCTTTAATTTAAGCATGGCATATTAACAGTCCACAACCGCTTATTGGTAGTAAGATCAACTCAGGTCTTGCAACTTAACCAAGTTTTATTCGCACCTGAATTTAGATATCAACACTAGTTTACGTGCATCAGTATTTAGATCACCACTTCCACTCGATATCATTGCACTAACTTCCATTAATGAATGTATGGCAGCCGATCAGGCTATAGACCTTACTTCACTTAAGGTTTGTTACGAGGAGATATGATTCACAGTCCATATGGCTCCATTAATCCTCTGGATTCAAACATCTCAATGACCTATTAATAGAAATAAGAGTACGAAGCATTCACATTGTCCATTTTATTTATATTCACTAGCTTATACACCAGTTCTGAATATCATCTCATTTAGAGAATTCATATTCACTTAGACTCTTTTCGATAATGCTATAATATCATATCGATCCATCATACCACCTCAGGTTATGAGATCATAATTGTACATTCCAGACTTAAAAGATCCCGTTATTACAAGAACAAAATAGATATTACTGTCCTTATTAATATCTATCAACCATCATTTGAATATATCCACATTCAACGACATAAAATTTATATTCCCAATATTATTCAGTTAGTTCTAAGGCTGGTACAACTCATTAAAATAACACACCTTTCCTTTGTACTCAAGGTCACTTAAGATTAAAATTTATACAATTGTACAAACACCATACAACCAGACTTCATTCATTGTCCCGAACAACATTAACAACTCATCAAGAAGAAGAGTACACCTTTTCTTTTCTAATTCCCGAAGACTAGAATAGGTAAAATCTCAGAAAGATCTTTATTGTACCTTGGTGCTAACATAGTGACAGAAGATGTCATAACACCACAATATGTCTTCATTTTTAGATCCGAAGGAGAACACAGCTAGCATACATTAGTTTACTTGCATCTGGGTCAGTTCATCGACATCTGAGCATCCATTAAGCACTTATCAATAATTATTTGATGGTGCTCTTAATTAACTATCTCAATAAAAGAACTCTAAAGCTTCTATATGGAATACATCTCTCTAATAGAGCCTAAACGTCACGTGCAATAGATATGCACCAATAAGGCTCGTGACTGATTCTAACAACCCGATTCAACCATATCTGAATATGTTTAACTATCAATAGTTTTAGTTCATGCAAGATATCTATTTAGATCAATTTCTATATTGGCTTAGCCATTTTCAAAAAATCTGGTCCATTGATATGTTAGATGTTGCATGTATCATATTGCCTAGAGAATTGTCTGTTAACAAAATCTGAGAAGATATTAATATAGCTCTATACTCTAGCAGACCATTCATGGTGGAATTTTGATTGCATTCCCATTGTTGGCATCTTTGTTGCATACCATTTAAAGTCGACTCACACCTTCTCAATTGAGCTCTAAAATGACACCACAATCTGTGTTTTCTACACAAAAGGATAATATTGGACCAAGTGAAAGGAAAAATTGCATTTGTGTGTGGAAAGTTTCTTGACTGTTGCACATATAGGCAAAAAAGTGTTCCACAACACCTCATTCTAGCCTCCATGTTTTCTTTGGATTCCCGCATATGCTTTATTAAGGTGTGAAATGAGCTCAAGTGTTTTGGTCTAATTTTTTGTATTGTTAAAGGAATTATATTATGTTCTTTTTAGCATATAGTTTTTTATTAGATGAGTCTAGGTGATTAGTTTACTTTATTTATATAGAGATTTATTTTATGTTTAACTTTATACTTCAATTTGAGTAAATAGTGTCTTGTGACATTAGTCATAGGTATTTATTATTGTGTTAGATCAATAAAACATATGTATGTTATAGTCTCAGTGGTATAGTCTTTTTTATTGCCAAAAGCATTAATTTGTCTATGTCAAATCGTTACATTGAAAAATCAAAAGTTGTATTGTCAACATTGTTAAATTGTGTTTAGGTGAATAATAGGTAGTCATTGTCATATATGTGGCTTTAGGATTTTTAATAGTCATTTTCCAAGTCTTATGTCAAATAAAGTCAAAATAATTTTACCTTACGAATGCATTATCGGTGGAATCTGACATTCGTTGAAGGTATGCAATACATATTGTCTCACATTGCAGAAGGGAAACTATACCAATAAATCTAATGTGGAAAATGTTGAGCTTCATATCCAGATCCAGATGACTTAAGTAGCATATCACTGGAGGATGGAGGTACATGATGTTGGAGGTCAATCAGCGACCTCTCGTCAATCATCAACGACGGGGCCGTGCGAAGCTGTGGTGATAATGTGTGTGTGAGAGAGTTTTCTTTTATTTTAGAGTTGCAGTTTGTTGTGTGAAGTATGATTTCAGAGTTCTTGATTTGTGTTGAATAAGTGAAATGTTCACATTGTGAGGGGGACATAGTCTCAATGTTCCATTTTCATTTTTCCCTCTTTTCAGTTTGCATTCAGTGAGCAGTGTTTCCTACATACTTCCTTAAAGGATAAACATGGTGGACAGACAAAAGCACAAAGGAAAATTAACATGATGATATTTGGGTTGTTGGTTATCTTGTAAAACCATCCTTTGTTGAGGTTGTTGGTTTTCTTGTAAAACCATCTTTGTTGAGGTTGTTGGTTGTCCTATAAAACCATCCTTGTTGAGGTTGTTGGTTGTCCTGAAAAACCATCCATATCATGATCACACACGGGTGGCATGTTGTGAAAGAAGTGTGATTGTTCACACTAAGGGGGGGAACGTTAGGAAATAATATAGCGCTCACATTAATTGATCATACATTCAAGTATTGGTTTGTTGTGAGAAAATAGTGGTAGTTATAACCACACACATATAATGGTTTTAGTTAGAAATAATAGGGAAATTCATTTAAGTAAGCTCCTTATTTTTAGGATTACTATTCCCTATATATATGACGAGTTGTATGTTGCAGATGATATAATATACAGTGAAATTAATAATTTGTTGTGTAAATATGTTGTTGCATCTTTAGACTGACCCTCGCCATCACTTCTTCCAACAGATGGGAAGTCCACTAAATGGACGTTAAGAGTGCCTTCCTTCATGGGGACCTAGAGGAAAAGATTTGCATGGAAAAACCTTTGGGTTATGTCCATGATCCCTCTTGTTGGTGCTCATTTTGGGCCATGACTAGTTGAGTTTTTCAAAAAGTGTCCAATACCCTCTAAGGAACCAAAATTGCATATATGGGCTTGTCGTTAGATTTTTTTCCTTCCCCATGATCATCCCTTCCCATAAAAATATAAAAAATAAAATATGGACACGACTATCCAATCGTAAGGAATCTGAAATGCATCAACTTGGTGTTTTGCGGAATGGTGAACTCAATGATCTGTGGGTTGCTCAGTTGGCTAGAAATTTTGTCAAAGAAAAAATATGAGGTTCAACTACAATACACAGGACAATTTCTCTCCTCAGAAAAGGAGAGGAACCATGTTTATTACTAATCTAAAACACACCAGAGAATATGTACAATATTCACACTATTCTAACCATAGGGGTTGGGATTTCATCCCAAAAGTCGTATCCTTATTAGAAATAAATAGGAAGGGAGAGAAAGAGAATATGGAGAAAGAAGTGGGTTTATTAGAATGCAAAAAGAATAGAACGAATGAGAACGTGCTTTTTCTTAAGCAAACATAGATCAAAATATAATCACACGTGATTTAAATTGTAATAACATGTGGAAGAATTGATAGACTATAAAGTTAAAGCAAATAAAAATTCAAAGTATTTGAACATAAGAACAATACCTCAAACCACAAAGATATTCCTCACAACACAAAGTTTACAACATATTATCTTTTGTATTCTTCAACAATTAAAAGAAAACACATAGTCTTTCTCAAATCTAAACTCTATGCTTAATCAAAAACTTCCAACCCTTCATAATGCTACAACATCTCATATATATAGGGAAGGGAAGGAGAGAAAATAGGAAACAGTTGCAACAACATACTAAAAATAGTAAATAAGAGTAATTAGTCCATTTGACTGGTTCTCATGCAAGAGACCTGGTAAATCCTTCCAATTTCAAAGTATGTAGAAACAATAATGAAAAAGACGTGCCAATTTGAAAATAAAAATCCCATGACAAATCCATCATTCAGAATTGTCTTCTTCATCATTCTTCTCAGTCCGTATATCACAAAATTGTTGAAATTTATAGATTATCACTTGTGCTTCCTCTTCATCTAGTCCACGGGAGTACTAATTCAGGACCTCGAAAGTCTCATGCGTATTGCTAAAAATCCCTAGAATTTGTTATAGCTTCTTGTTAAATTTTACCAATGCGCTTAAAACACCTTCACAATGGATTATCTTGTCAATGAATGTCATGTCAAACTTTTTGCCTACTACAGACTCATTTTCAACCAATTCCTAAAACACTTTGTACAAATAATCAACTGACAAATTATTCATGTTATCATCCATAACCTTTGTGAGTATTTTTGATAAATCCTCATTAATATCATTAGTAGCATTTAGAAACTGATCTTTTGATTTTCTTAGTTTACTACAAGATTCGTTGAGGATCTTGACTCTGAACTCAATTACTTTGCAAAATTGAAAGCTTTTGTCATCATTTGGAACTATTCCCTCCTTGAGAAAGGTTTCCGAAGGAATCTTTTTAAAAGCGCTGAGAGATTCCATAGTTAACTCCAAGTTACCAATTTCTTCAAGGAGTTCATCAATCAACTTATCAACCTCTTTCCTTACATCCTCCAAAGAGTTGAAAACATCAAGAGTCTTCTTTCCTTGAACAAGAATCCATTGAATCCATTCATCAACAACCCTACCCTTCTCATTGAAATTTTTCATTCTAGGTACTGATGAGAAATAAAATTGAATGGGAGTGGGCTTAGGAGTTGTTATCTACCTCTGGGAAGGCTTGGAGAGTTTGAGTAAAACTTCTGTCAACTGCTCAACTTTCCCTTCAACTCATCTCTCAAGACTTTAGTTTCTTTTAAATTCTTGCAAAGAACGTCCATAACACTCTAAGCATCTTGTTGGGCACCTTCAGCAGTAACCTTTCCAAGGTCAATCCTTGTGATCTGGTAATTTGTAGCCGTTATGTTTTCCTTGGTTTTATCTAATGTGGGCATGGCAACCTCTATAAATTTGTGACCTAATGTATCAACTAAGATCTGTGAAACAATCTTGGGTTTCTTAATAATTCGATCAGGTGTCGACTTCAATGAACTAAAATCAAAGGCTTCAGGTGGAACAATTACTTTCCTCTTTTTTGGAGTTTGGCCAACTAACCACGAATGATCTACAACAGAAGATGTCTCTAGGAGCGGAAATAAGATTGTTCCTGATGAAGGTGGAATAGTGGTAAAACTGGTGATCAGAGATGGATGGGTAGAGAGAATGGTGGCAATAATGTTGGAAGTCATGGAATATGAAAGGGGAATGGAGACTAGAATCTCAAAAGACACAGGTAACTCTAAGGTCAATCCCACTCCACTCGAGAGAGGAGATAAAGATGATAAAACACTGGCCATGGTGGATGCAAGCAGTAACGATAAAACTAGAGGAGAGTAAGGAGGGGAGGAAAGGAAGGTAGAAGGAGAAGAAATGAAAGGAAGCACTAGAGATGACTGATTGAACTCAGGCAAAGAAGGAATGCCAAGAGTAGACAAAATGATGGGCAGATCGGCCACAAACATTACTAGAATGTCAAGAACCATAACTGATGTAGAAGGTGCAGTAGAAGACAAAGGCTGAGTCTTTCCTCCTTTTTGAACAAACTTAAATTTCAAAATTTTAGGTGAACCTTCCTCTTTATCCTTTTCCACATGTGAGGGGCCCACCTCTTGATGTGATAGGTAGCCTTAAAGAATGAGATTCCTCCATCTTCATAACCCATGAATATAACCATGCCTTAGTGGTTTGGGGGGGCCTCTCTTGTATAGATACTTTTTGCTTGATCGACCAATCATACAATGGGAACCTGGTGTTAACTTCGTCCATTTGTTCATACATAGTTTCAACAACTCTTTTATGTCAATTGTATCCTCAGGAATGTCGACAAGATTCAACATCCTTATCTCATCCAATGTCAACCTATTATTATCTTTTCTCCTGACAACAACTTCGTCTCTAAGATCAATCCATATATCCTCAATGTCCGGGACATGAAAGTGTATTGTTCTGTGAGCCTTGAGCACACCTCAAAAATCAAAACTAGTCCTTGACTTCATAGTCTTTTTAAGCTCATCTTACAGCTCATAAACAACACTCTTGACCTAAATTACTAAAGAGCATGTATATCTCCCAATTGATATGGGAAACGATACAACGGCTTTATGCTTACTTTGTTGAAACTTGTGAAAATCCAAGATTTGATGGACCAATTCCATAAGAATTATTTTATCGCTTGGGTACCTCGGAAGACACATGGGCGTTTCTGAAAATATGGTAACCCACAAATATGTGAATTTCCTAAATTGCAATAAAATACAACCCCACTTTGACACTTCATTCCACGCAGCATCTGAAACTCTTTGTTTTTCCAAATCAGGATCTAATCTGCAGATAACCTCGTAGTAGAAAGCATCGTTGACTCTTATGAAATGTTCTAAGATACCTTTCAAAGACAATTGGGGATAGAATTTGTAGATGTGATCAGTATATTTTTTCCCTTTTGAATCCAAACCAGGATAATTCCGCATTCCAGTGGCAACATAGGTGACATAGGACATCATATAAAACTTTCCCATAGAAAGGATTGTTTTCATCTGAGTGTCAATTACATTACTAATGAAGGTTCCCCAGTCAAGATACTGCTCATTATTTTTAATGATAGTAATGAATTGATACATCCACCCATGAAATTCTCTAGCCTCAGAAATCCCAAATATTCTACTAAGGAGTGTAATGATATCACAAATTTCTTAAGTGAAATCACTCCTGGGAATCGTTTTTGGAAATCTATATACAATGGGCTTTGTTAATCAAAAATTTCTTGTTCACATGCTTAATGCAGTTTTCAAGATCACTATCCCAAGCTTGTTGAGCTAGTTTTAGGTCAATACTAACATATTCCTTGAAATTAGGGAGCTTAAGAAGTGCATCAAAATAATCAGCATCCAATTTGACTATTACTTCTCCCACTTGATTATGCACTAACCTTTAGTATGAATCATAATTATTGGCACATGTAAGAATGAATTTGAGATACTGAGAAGAAATGGGAAAATTTTCTGCCAAATGTAAACCATTTGCAAAGTGATTGCATCCAAGAAGTTTAAGAGGAGCTCTGAACTCTTGTCCAAAAATCGTCCATGTATATATGCCCCAACTCGGTATCCCTTAATGTCACATTTTAAATCAATGTTGGAAAGACGCACAACACCCTAGCACTTGTACTTCATTTCCTTTGCTCATTCTCTCTTTCCTTTTCCTTTTCTTGATTCAGACATGGAGAATTTCACAAAGATGCCTAAAAGTCCTGAGGGGAAAATCAGATTTGGGACCTTGTTCAGTAGTTGCGAAAATTCAAAAAACTAAGTCGGGAAAGTGACCTTGTTGAACACTTGAGAAAACTTGACACACTTAACGGGGTTTAAATGATGTTTGATAGTTGAGAAATCCTGAACTATAGAAAAAATTAGATCTTATTGGACAAGGCCAGAAGTCCAACTAACTGCGGAAAACTTGGGGATGTCGAGCAACATCAAAAATCCAAATTGCTTTGATTGGGTACACCACCTGTTGAGGCATGAGAAAAATCTGACTTTCATTTTGAGCACAAAAACCCTTGATTTTGTTTTCCAATCTTTCAATACTTGAAGACCAAACAAGCGAAAGTAAATTCACCCTTCTAACAAAATGAATAACTTGGGTGAAATTATGAAAGTAAGAAGACAGGGAAAGACATAAACCTACCCAAATGCAAACATGGGCACAACCACAGGAAAACCCAAAACCAAAAATCAGTTGAAAATCTCATTACCTCAAGGTGAAAGACCTCAATCTTGACAAAACAATCCAAATCTCTTAAGAAAAGCATGGGTCGGGCTTTGGAGGTGCATCAACAAAGGAAAAACATGTGCAGTGTTTGAAAAATAAAGTACAAATGACATGGAATGTCCCCTATTTATATAAACCCCAACACTAATTACACATAAGCTGACACTTGTGTTCACCTACCCACCAGCTGGACATTAAATGTGCTTATTTCGGAATCGGTAAATTGGTTGCATGTGTCATCCTGTATTCGAGTTCTGAAAACCCGATACAAGGAATTATTAAGAATTCAAACTTTGGATTCGGATAACATGAGGCATTTAACATGTGATCGAGCAAAGAGGTGTTCTGATGTAATCGGATCCCGAAATCTGACAACACATAGTTCAAATTGGGTTTCGGCTTCAGTAAGCATATAGCATATAACATATGTTTGAGCGGGTTGATGTTCTGATGTAATTGGATCCCGAATTCCGATAGAAAATAGTTCAAATTGAGTTTCTATTTTGGGAAACATGAAACACCTTGCATGTGTTTTGAATTCCTCATGTTTTGGTGTGATAGGATTCCAAAACCCAAAAGCATAGTTTAAATCGGGGTTTAGGAACCAGGAAGCATGAAACATGAAGCATGTTAACTATTGGGGGAGTTTATAAATCTAACACAAAGACTTTCCAAGGTATTTTTAAAGGTGACTTTAGATAAAAAAAAAAAAGACTTAAAAATAAAACCACCTTAATATTTTTGATTAGTTATCTCTATTTTCTCAATAATCCTAAAAATGGGATAACATGCTCCAAACTATGAAAGGGTAAAATATTCAATCATGATCAAGGTGAAATTATAGAATGATTGATAATCATTCAAATTGATCTTGTCACGTAAGATGAAAGAAAGAGAGGATGTCGTGAATGACTGGTTGAAAGAGATAGGGGATGTTGTTGTATGAAAAAAGTCATGGCACAATGGTTCAAGTGTTCACCAAGTTTGTCAAAGAGTTCAACACTCCGTGGATTCCAAAATGTCGTGAAACATTCAAAAAATCCACCAAAAGGGTTGTGGAACATCAGAAAAATAACTAAAAGACCGTAGATAAAAGGAAAATGCAAGTAAAAACCACAATGCGGTTTATCACAAGGGTCAGCACTCCGCAGATTCTGAAAAGTTGCAGGAGACTCAGAAAAATAACATCTTCCATCGATGCCCTTACCGCGGGTGTCAAAATCATACAACATGAATTCAAAGACAATTATTATGCTATCAAAAGGTAAATTTAGTTTTAAGAATTAATTGTTAAGTTAACAAATGAAATAAAGATAATCATATGAATATACTAAGAACAAAATGGGGATTTTATAAGGGCCCCCACCCTTGAAATTCACATAACTTATAGTATGAATATATAAAAAGAAGGTTCTTACAAAAGAGATACAGTATCAATTGATGGTTACACATTCCTCTAAAAAGGTGGGAATCTGATTCAACAGCTTCTTCTCCCTAAACTCAAATTCTTTGTGATCTTGAGCCCCATAAACATATTGGATATCTCCTATAAGGTCATGAGACATGCCCATTTCCATGAGTTCTGTAATGTTTTCCTTGGGACCTTCTAAGATTTTGATCAATTCCAATTTTTTCCTATAAGAGGAGACTAGGGAAAATTTTAAGGAACCCTCCTAAAAAAACTTCTAGAAATCATGGCGAATAGACTTGTAACCAATTTCGTGGTTTTGGTGGATATATCTATAACTAGTTTCGTGGTTTTGGTGAATATCCTTGTAACATGTTTCGTTCTTTCGGTAAAAATGGTAAATAATATTAAAAATAGTTAGAAATCGAATGACAATCTCATGTAATGTTTTTGGTGAATGCCCTCTGTCGGATTTGACTTTAATGAGGCCCAAAAATTTTCATTTCTTTTGCATGTGTTACCTTTATGCTCAAGTGTCTGGAATGTGTGACACTTGACCACTCAGAGGAACAGGAAATAGGCCTCATGGAAAGAAAGTTGATGAAAATGCACATTGTGATTACCATAGATGCAATGGCCATTTTACTGACAAGTGTTTCAAGCTTAGACATCTAATCCAAGATCTGATTTACAATCATGACATTGAGTTTTCTAAATCTACTATTTCTATTACTAAATCTATAATGTAGCCAAACTGTAACACACACTCAGTATACTGCAAATATCTTGAACTCAAAGAAAATAATTCTTCTTCTTCATTATTCCATCATGAATTACAATGCTTCATAAAGAAGAAAATAAGTCCCAACTCAAGTTTCCAAGCAAACTCTAACTATCTTTGACTAAATCTACTCTAGGTGGCTAAATTTACTATTTTTAGCAGTTTACTAGAACCTATTACTCTTAGTAAGTTTGCATGCTTATTCGTATGAACACAAAAACTTCCATGCATCTTCTAAATTCCTAAATTAGAGGAATTGCCAACTTTCTAAGATACCATGCATTTAAGAGACTAAAATTAACTAATTCCCTAAAATAGGAAAAAAATAGAACTTTAGCTTAAATCCTAATTTTCAGCCCCTAGATGGCGGATTTCAGGCCCAAAAATGTGCTAAAATGGTTCCAACTGTCAAGGTGGGTTGGCCAGTGCGTTTGTCTTGTAGAAACAAATGGTTTTAAAAAATAGACTCAAACGGACACCCAGATCAAAAGATATGACCATTTCAAGTTTTTGCTAAAAATAGTGCATCAATCTACCGATAAAAATGGCAAGCTTAAAATCTTCAATGATCCTTTACCTAAGCATGAAAAAATCAGCTCCTGAATCCTCTTCAAATCATGCTTATCATGTTGTTCCTCCTCCTTCATCTTCAAATCATCCTCCTGGATTTCTTGTTGGTACTACTGATCTTCTTTCACCTGTCATTACTTTTACTGATGCTAATTTTCATGCCTTTTTTCATCAGATAGATTACACATTGATGCTTCTATTGGTCCTCATGATGTTAATAATGTTATGGTACATCCTACTTACAAGCACAATGCATGCTCTCTATATTTTTTACAACCTGTCGGTTTTCCATTATCTCAGATGGCACGTAGGTCTCCCACTTCTCATGGGCATGTCATTCTTCCTATCACTGTTGGGTCTCTCATCATCTCTTTTCCATTCATTATTGGATCTACAGTTTTGCATTGTGACATGGTTTTAGAACTTCCTTGGCTTAGGGCTTCCAAATATGTACCATTCATAGTTCATTTGTGCCTTAAGTTTGTACATGAGTGTCACATCATCACTATTCGAGGCATCCCACCACATACCCCTTTATCATTAGCTCATATTACAGTTACACCTTCAGTCACTTCTATCAGTAATGCACCTACCTACATATTCTCATGATGGCCCCATGGCTCTGACACCTATTATTCCTAGTGTTACTTTTACACATACACTTAGATCTTCTCCACCTATGGCTTTTTCTCCTCACTCACATCAATTACATTGGTCTCATAGCCCACCTCATAGGCATAGGTCTCCACCTAGGACACACACTACCCATGGCACATATAGGCCCATTTCATGTTCTCTTTCTTCACATATACTCCCATATGTCCATAGAGTCAATTGTGCCACCTCAAGGACTTCCATAATACTTAGCGTAGACATACATATATGTTGTGTGTGTGTGTGTGTGAGAGAGAGAGAGAGAGACACACACACACACACGTAGACAAAATGTGAGCTCAACACTTCTATACGAGGAAGGGTATCAAGCACCTTTAGCTTAGGAGTCATAAAACTCTAAATAAACATTTCAAAAGCACTTAGGCAGTGAGTGTTAACCACATTAGCTTCAGGTGAAGGTACGAAGCAGGGAGAATGTTGTTTAGTGACAAGAATGATCTCATATTGTATGTCAGTGTAAGGACTCATATTGGCCATAAGGAAAGTAGATTCATTATAAAAAAAATAGCAGTGCATGGTGTGCATAGATCATTACTTGAAATCTCATAAGAGGCGTGAACTTGGTTAAAGGGATGGTAGCCATGATGAGTTCATGAAGCAAGAACCCTAACACAAGCTATAACTATACAAAGGGTGATTAGCCCTATAAAAAATAGAATGTGATTAATGAGAAATAAGAAACCCTAAGGCCACTAGGGTTTTGTAAACAAAAAGCCTAGCTAGGATAGGAAAACCAAAACTAGTTGAAGGGTTTGAAAAAAAGTAGGTTCAACAATGTTTACACCCTAAAAATATATTGTGATATGTAATATGTAGGATGTAAGAGTTTGTTATAGGTAGATTATTTTGGATTAATTAATAAACATTAACCATGCACATTCAGAATAAATCACAACCATGATAAAATAATGAAACTGTTGTTTTAAACACAAAAAAGGATAAGTACTTAGCTACACATAGTGGTACAAAGATGATCCAGGTGTGTAGATTGGGTGAAAGCGATCTTCTAAACCTACTTGTGTTTCATCTCAAAAACTGGAACTAGAAATTTCTCCTATGTAAGATTGTACAACTCTACCTAGAACGTGGTACTATTTTGACTACTTTTCTATGGTCTTGGCCATGTTCACATCGGGCTTTTGCAACTTCGCTTTCCTGAAAATCAGTTTGGTTCTGTATTGCAAGGGCTCACATAAGATCTGCAACAAATAGATATCCTAGATATCTACAACAAACTTCATGAAGATATTAGAAAACAAAATAAGAAAATAGTGCGTGGGTAAGGCTCGACTACCCTTGGCAGTCAACTCCTGTTGAGTCTAATCAAGTATTCAGCTACATCCCCTCGAGCGAGAGCAAGCCTCATGTAGTTCTTCTAGTGTAAGTGCAAGTGTGTATCCATATTATACAATCCTTTATTTGTGCCCTCATGACTCTTAACACAAATATAATGGGCCAATTATAAAATAGAAAATGTACCAAATGTTGTAGTAGAGTCATGTGGTGTCTTTCAAATGCTTAGACTAATCCCTTTTGTTCTTTGAAGACATTTGACAATTTTAGGAGTGACTTTCTCTTGCTAGGAAATGGCTATAAGACATGACTCTAAGACCTTTAAGTGCTTGAATATGAAGGAAGCTAGAATCTTGAACTTGGTTTGAGTGCTTCAGATCTATGTGGTGGCAGCTCTAAATGATGTGCAACTACTTCAGGAAGATTTAAGAGAGCCTTAAGTACATTAGTGTTGATATTTATAATATGACATCATGAGAATGTCAAGTGATTTATAAAGTGCAATTGACTTGCTTTTATAACTTTTATAGGTTAAACATTCACATTATAACCAATCTAGAGAAGATTGAACTGACTCAAATAAGGTTTTCAAATTAGAAAAAGAGTTGTTATATGAGAGGTTTTGGTAACCTATAGGTCATCCAAGACTATAGTATAACCCAAACTTATGTTGTACAGTCCCAGACAAATAATCAACGAGAAAATAGCTCGAGTCTACGAATGATGCATGTAGATGGATTACTGCTCTAGATAATTAATATTTCTTGGATGAACAAGATAATAGTGTGTAGAGATGAGCAAGTCATGACAGAGTTAGTACACTATATCAATTGAGCTTATAATGCGAGCATTTGTCTTAACATGGTAACAAAGTCAAACTTGTCATTACAAAAGGATTAGTAACCAAATTTGAGTGTCCGTAGAACTATATGTTTCTTTTGAAAATTGAAAATGAATTGATACTTTCATTAAGACTTTAAATGAAAATGAATCATGGTTTTGGCATTTTAAATATTTTAGATTTAGGGATTTGAGTTTATGTAAGAAGAAATTTATGCGAGTTTACTTATGATAGGGGAGCCCGACCAAATTTATGAAGGTTGCTTTCTTGGGAAGCAAAAGGGCAACATTTTTTATTAGTAAATATGTGAGGGCAAGAGCTCCAATTGAGCTTATTCATTATGATTTATGTGTACCAATGCAAATGATTTATTTTCGTATTTACAAATGTTATATGAATTTTAATGATGATTTCAGTTGTAAAACTTGGGTTTATTTCCTGAAGCAAAATATATAGATTTTAACACTTTTCACTTGTTCAAAGCATTGGTGGGGGAAAAGAGGTGTTATATAAAGGATAGAAGAAAGAAGTTTGTTTCCAATGAATTTATAAGTTTTTGTTATGCAAATGAAATTAGCGCAATTTATTATTAATACATACCACAACGAAAATATATGAAAGAAAAAATCAACAATAATGAAGATGGCAAGAAGTTATATGTTGAAGGAAAATACGTTATCAAATGTGCATTGTACTAGAGCAATAACTTGTTCTTAACCAACAAAAAGTGTAAAAAATGCAAGATGCTTATAATAAAATGATATTGAGTGTGACATGTTTGAGATTTTTTTTTGGGTACATATGCTAGAAGGAAAAATGAAAAAAATAGATGGTGGAGGGTAAATATATTTTGTAGGTTACATTGAGAAATCCAAAGCATACAAGCTTTATTTGCATTAGTAGCAAGATTGGACATTGTGAGAGCTACTTCCTCAATAAAAGCTTCTACAGTTGGAAATTATATCGGATGGATGTAAAATCAACAGTTTTTAATAGATTTTTGTAAGAGATGTGGAAATTTTTGGAAGAGGAGATGTGTGTAGAACAACCACTTGGTTATGAAAGCTACGTTTATAAGTTGAAGAAGACATTATATGTGCTCAAGCAAGTGCCTATGGCTCAATATAACTTCATTGATCCGTATTTTTAAGCAACAGCTCTACATCAAAGTAAATAAACAAGGTGGGATATTAATAATTTTTCTGCATGTAAATGGCTTAATTTTTAAAATAGAAATTGGTTAATTGGTAAGTTAAAATTGCCAACAAAAAAGAATTTGAGATGACAGATTCAAGTTAAATGAAATATATGTTCTTGGTAAATAAAGGTCATATACATCAAACTATGTATGCAAATGATGTTTTGAAGAGGTTTAGAATGTTGAATATAGTAAACCAGCACCAACCTCACTTGTAACAGGTCAAGAAGTACCTAAAAATGATTGCAGCAGCAATGTAGATCCAACTTCTTATTAAAATTGGTTGGAAGCTTGATGTATATGACAGCTACAAGGCCCAATATTGTGTATCCAGCAAGTTTAATATCCAGGTTGCTAGAAATTCAAAAGGACCTTGAGCGTATCTTTCTCATACGTTTCGGGTTGACCACCAGCATGGCTCTTTGACTTCTATATGTCGATAATACAAAGCGACACCGTCTGCCCTTTCCAAAGTCAATAATTACTCGAACACACCGGCAAGATAAACTCTTCTCTCATTGGCAAGCTAGAGAATTATAAGATATCTAAATGGAACCAAGAATCGTAGTATTTTGTATCTTGATTTGATTGACTACACGAATAATGATTGCGCACATAACATTGATGACAGGAAGAGCATTTTTAATTATGTTTTTTATTTTGGCTTACTAGGAACAATTTTATGGGCTTTCAAAAATAACTCATTGTCATTCTTTCTACAATTGAGGCTGCGTATGTGGTTACAACTTCAATAGCTTGTCAAGGAATTTGGATGAGAAAGGTTTTTATCATATTTAAATTAGCACTAAAAAGAAGCAGCAATTTTTTTTGTGATAATATGTCTGTCATAACTTTGTCGGAAGAAGCAAGAGCATTGACATAAGACATCCTTTTTATAAGAGTTCTAGTAAGAAATGGAGACATAAATTTAGAATTTTGGAGGATGGAGAAACAGTTTACAGATATTTCTACAAAAGCATTGGCAAAAGATTCAAGTTTGAAAAAATCGAAACAAAATTTTGGGTGTAATAACTCTGAGAGAGTCAAGTTGAAGGAGGGTGTTGGAAATTCAAACTGTCTCTTCCTCACAGAATCACCAAATAAGGCTAAAATAAAATTAAAATATAAATAAAATAAAAATCACACCTTTGGATTTCATGGTAGTTTGATTTTAAAATAGATTTCTGAAAGTATGTTGGAAGCTTTAGAATAGATTTAAAAATAGAATCCTGTAGATATTTGTTAAAGCAATAGTGAATACATATATATGCATGTAATATGTACTTTTATTCCAGTGGCAAGGAATTGGCAGTCAATCTTTGAAGGGATTCTTTATTTGAAGCAAGTTGCCAACATTCTTTGTAAGTATCTTGGAAAACCCACCCAGCTATTTTAAGATTATGTGCTGGAACAGGAATAGAAGAAAAAGAAATATATATACAGTTTTTCTGATGGTGGATCACGTGAAGCGATCTGTAACCTTGAGAAGAAATTTCTTCACTCCTCTGGACGAACATTGCAATGTGAAGCATCAGAACTTTTAACATAAATTAGTGTATTGAACATCTGCAGTATCTATGATCCTCATCTGTGTATGTGGACCTGCTGACAGCAAGAAATTTTGAAAACCATGTTAATGTAAGTCAATATATGCAAATATGCAAGCCTCCTAAACTGTCCATCTTTTAGACTAATTAGTATTTACCACCCTCCAACATTAATCCCTGGACAGAACAAATGTTAGATATGTGACAAAAAAGTTAAATTTTGGGTCCCTTTGTGGCATGGTTTCTAGCTCACTTCTAGAAGGGGGTGTGTGGGGAGGCTTGCCCCCCACTCATGTTGCACAGGGGTCCAGGGGGGCGGCGACATGTTATGGAGCCCCCGGAGAAAAAATTAAGAAGTCAATCTCTTGTTTCTAAAAAGACGAATTCAACCAAATTCTATTTTTTAGGAAGGAAAATCCTAATGGCGTTTTTCCACTCTATTTTTAGGAGGAATCCTAACTGTACTTCGCCAATAAGGTGTATTTATTTTTGTGGAGATCCAAAGTAGCTCATAATGAGTTCGCATGTAATATGTTCATCTTGAATTAATAAAAGCTTGATATCTTGCACCGTGGATGTTTCCAAAGGCACTCAACTGGGGTTTCACGCCGTAAATCTGGTGTTCACCTCTACATGTTTGGTCTTTTGTATATTTCTTTTATCTCTATCTCTCTAAACTGTTGTTTTGTTATTCAACTTTCTGTTTATTCATTGCTGTAAAGTCTATGGTTTCCTAATACACAATGTCCTACACCTTGGAGGCATTCCCATTGTTGTTGTTGAGATACCAAGCTTCAATTTGATGATCTTATGGGTGTACATCTCAGCGGACAAACAATACATTTTTCATGATTTTAAGTGTAAAATACTTACAATTTTTAAAATAAGTGTCACGTATTACTTGGAGATTTAAAATATAATCGTCATTTATATATTTCAAAAAATTAAATAAACAAAAAAATACAATAATATATATATATATATAATGTATACGTTTTATATTTTTGAAGGGCAATATTGAAAAATTAGTAATGGGCAGCTAATACTTGCATATCTCATCATCATCATCATAAGTAATACTGAGCGGGTCTTCCTTTCTGAAAATGAAACCCTAGGTACCTACGCTGCAATAATGGGTGTCGAATTGGAGCAGGAGCAGGTAGGAAATGAGAAATGAGTAAATATAATTAGTAGGTACCTACAGAGCAGAGTCTGTTACTTAGCAGCATAAAAAGCGCACAAGGTATGGATCCCCATCCCCAGAAGCAGCCATGGAAGCAGCTCAAGGTTTGAGACTCTGCTCTTATCTCACTTTCTTTCTTCCTACCTATCCATCAATTAATCCGCAGCGCCTTTCACCTTTTGCAGGAAAATTCCAGCCTTACCACAAGCACAACTCACACGAGGTCTGATAAAGCTTCAATTGGTGTAACTCTTTCCTTTTCAAAAAGAAACTGGAAGCTCAGTTATTCACCACAAAGAGAAGGGGATAATGTTCCCTCGCCATTCAATTTTAATGCTAAAAATATTTCAGAGGTACCGCGTTCGAATCCTGAGGAGCTGGCGCCTCCGAATGTTGAAGAACAAGCTGGCCGCCTTGGGAGGACCAGTAAAGTGTTTCCCCTTAAACCTCAAGTCATCCCCCGCGCCAGAGCTGAGCGACTGCAGCAACACATTATTTATCCAGAGACAGTGCAATCCACAAAAAGAGTGGAGGAAGTTTATGCAAACAGGAAATCGGGGGGAAATGGATGTGTTGTGGAAGAAGATCGTTTTGCAGCCACACGACAAACTAATTTCGTCAAATACGAGCGCAGGAAGAACAACAACAAACAACAAGTGGTTGGAGAATTGTGTATCCAGAGAAGCCAACATGTCAAATTTAATTTCGAACGATCACACTCTGAGCCTTATCATTCTTCTCCTTCTCCTCTCCCTCGCCAGAAAAGGAATAAATCCAAGGACAACTACTCCGAAACTGCGTTGAGAATGAAGTTAAGGAACGCTCTTGGTTTGCTAAATTCATCTCCGTCTGAAAAGCAAGATGAAGAAGAAGCACCCCGGGCTCCATTAACGAGCCTAAATCCGACTCCATCGAGACTGACTCGCAAGAAGCACAGCAAATCGCAAAGCCGTTTGCAGGGTGGCCGTGGAAGGGGTGGGCCAAATTTAAATCCTAATTCGTTGCTTGAAAGGGACAAGAGAAAGATATCCCCTCGTCCTCCTGCCGTCACGCACATCTTTTCATTCAACCAAGATGAAGATAAAGATGAAGCTATGAATTTCTCTTCCAAATTTAAAAGGAAGTTTCGATCACCACTCCCTGACACCGATACCGGCTTGAATGTGCTGCTTCAAACTTCTCGCGAGAAAATAATAGACAAGAGCCCCGCAAATACAGTTATGAAGGAGCAAATGCAAATGCAAATACAGAATCATCACTCTCCAACCCCTGCAATTGCTGCCACGACCACGTCCTCTGAGTCTCCCGTGGCATCCTCTGTATCCTTTACCATTTACATACATACTGCTTTTAATTTTGTCTATTTCGCCAGGATTCTGGAATTTGCAATTACCGTGTTTCCTTTACATTATCTAAATATCGACTATAATAACTAAGAAAAAGAAAAGTGCGCATAAATTTATGGATTAGGATTGTTAGATTTGTGTCCCTGATGATGGATCAATCTATAGATTAGTGTGTTCTGAAACAAGAATCAATAAACCATTCGCATTTCTTTGTTCAGAAGCTCCATCTCTGTATTTCTTGAACATGGTCCAGCTTGTCCCGAATGGAGATACGCTGATCGCTCAAGACAAGGAAGAATTGCAGTTACTTACTGAAAAAGGTAGATCATCATCAAACACTTGTTTACTTTGAGTCAAATTAGTTTGTGCTTGAAATCAGAAATAATGAACAATTAGGGGGCAGGGCTGTAGCTGTACATTGCCATTTGATGGTGTAGTTGTATGCACTATGCAGATGCAGGCATCGGGCGGTCGTCCACAACACTCCGTCGCAATGGGGTAACTGAGGCAAACACATCCAGGCAGCGTCTACTCAAAAGAAAATCACCGGAATCCGCCTCATTCGCTTACTTGTCCAAACAATCTCACACAAGTAACTCTCATTTTAAAGAAAATTTGTAAAGATTGGCTTATCATGTAGGATAACATTTAATTGGTGGATAGTTCCCGTTGTGGCAGAATGCATGGCAGAGAGTGAAGATGGAAGCGATGATTCAAGCGAAATCTTCGGGTATCTCTGCATATACCATTTTTAGTGCTTGCCCAATTAACCTATTCTGTCTAAATGCTGCATTCGGATTATTTTTCTCAATTTATCCCAGAAAAATTAATGAAAGTCGATCTGCCAATTTTCCTTATAAAATGTACATAAAATTCCTGTTGAAAAGATTTTCATTTCAACTAGTTAGGTTGTAAAAAATGAGCAATCCTTAAGAATGTTGGTATAAATTTGCAGGGCAGTGAAGCAGTTAGCAGGCATACTCGCAAAGTTCAAGGGGAAACTAAAGATGGAAGTAGATAGGAAAGCAACCCAAATTCTAAGCAGCAGCTCACATAATATTCACATTCAAGTTGAGAGAATTCAATCCCAAATCCAATCTGACATGTGGGTTGCTTGTCACCACTACCACCATTTCCAGTTTCTACACACTTACTTTTTCTGTAATAACATTCTGGTTGAAATTGGCAGAGTTAAGTATGCTAATTTGGGCAAAGCAAAGCAGAGACAATGGGAGGCCAATGTACAAGGTACGTTTCTCTGCTCATGTAACTTTTTTCTGTACATGTAACTTATATAACTGTTCATGCAGACCAGAACGAGAAACTTAGAGTAATTCATGAAAAGTTTAAAAAAGATTTAGCCGAACATGCCCAGTCTTGCCGAATTGTGTTGTCTCAGATTGAGGGGGAAGAAATGGAACTGAAAAGCATCGCTGAAAGGCAGAGTATGTATGCAAATATTTACACACGAGTTTTGCTTGCTTTGCTTAAACACTAGTTAATGTTTTACACTTCGCTGTATTAAACAGAAGTGTCACACAAGAAACTTGCATCTCAAATGCAACAAATCATGGAATCTGATCTTGGCGATGCTCAACGAAAGATTACTGCTCTTCTCAAGGTGCCCTCTCCATTAAGTCTTTACTAGTAATAAAACATATTTATGTAGCGAAGCAAAGCTTTAATATTTACATTTCTTTCTTTTCTTCAGGCTGCTCGAAACAGTATGCAGGCACTTAAGTGTGTGATGGGGCAGAGCACATCAAGGAATGAATAGTGTTTGTTTATAGTCTTAGGAATTTAACTAGCAACAG
Source organism: Taxus chinensis (assembly GCA_019776745.2). NCBI lineage: Eukaryota > Viridiplantae > Streptophyta > Pinopsida > Cupressales > Taxaceae > Taxus > Taxus chinensis. Next base: position 47,998,869 of record CM034149.1, read on the forward strand.
GCTGCTACTGCTGCTGCTGCTGCTGCTACAAAACTCTTTTTCCACAAATGTTTTCTAACACGCCATGCGGATACAATTGTTTTGTGTATTATTGGATCATTTTATATCATAATCAACTTGTTGTTTAACCATTTATTGGATCATTTTAAATCATAATCAACCCGAGTCACATCCTCATATCCCATTTGACTCCTCCTAGATATAAAACTAGTATAAACATCTTAAATACACTCAGAGATATCAAACTCAAGGCACCTATTTAGATATGCTAGTGTAGTATACCTATACTAAAAAATATATCAAAATCAAATATATTACGATCAATGTATCTATACGAAATACATCAATACTTATCAATATCAAAGTTCTTAGCTTAGATTTTTCTTATTGATTTGTAGCAAATGAAATCAATTTAGCTATGTGATTGTGCCCTTCTCCAAAAAGTATATTCAAAAAATAAGGGACCAAATATTACTATTTTTTTATTGACATCTCCAAAAAAAGGGAATTTTTTTTTTTAAGTAAATTTCTTTTTAAAAAATTATAAATAAGAGATATGCAATGTTGATCACACAAAAAACAGGGGGTAAGAGTCGCATCTCGGAATGTCAATCACATCAAGTCAGTTAGACCTCGAGAAGGAGGTCAATTATATCAAAAACACAATAAAAATACGGTCGTCAATAGAAAAAGAGTGAACAAAACAAGAAGCCAGAAAACTAAGCCACAACAACAAACATGGCAGTCAAATGAGGAAGCGGAGGATTGTCAGGTTTGTCACCCCAGCCGGAACCAGGATGAGTCGAGCCAGGGATGGTCTCCCACCCGCTTTCATCTTGTTGTTGTTGCTTCTAAGGATTGATAGAGGACGACTGCGAGGGAGAAATGGCAAGGGCCAACCGTGGGAATTTACCCTGCTGAGGGGCATTCCAACCAGTGCCACTAGAATCACCAAGTCAACCAAAAACCCTGCCATGAATAGGGGAAGGGGGTCGAGAGTGAGGGGACCACCATCGGTGAGGAGAGGGGCTCTGCCGGCTCCAAGAGCGTTATTTGTGAAACCCCCAACCCCAAGGCAGAGGAGGAGAGCATCGTGGCCGAGGTGGTGAGCGACGACGAGTAGGAGCATCAGGAGGAACCCGACTAACCGCACAGGTGGCAGTGGCCTAGTGGTCGAGCAAGCGTTGGAGGTGCTCGACCTCTAGCTGAACCTTCTCGACCTAGTTCGAGATTTGGAGCATCACAGTGGAGAGAGCAACCACTTTATTAGTAACAAAGAAAATTCTATCCATCTGAACATTATTAAAAATGACATTATTTTTTATCTTTCCAAAGATGAAGTGGAATATCAGTTATGAATATGTGCCAAATTTTGTTGTAATTTGCAGGAAGCAAGGTCGAGTCCCCCAAAAGAACCATCTTCTAGGTAAAGAAATCAGGAGAGAAGGGTTGAAAAGGGGAATGAATCCATTTCTAGGCTGATTGAGCATGAGCGCAGAACCAAAAAAATCGTTTGATGGACTCCGGTTAATGGCATACCAGGGAAGTGGGGTTAAAACCCATATGTTTGAGCCGATCCCCCGCAGGGAGCCCCTGGTGCAAAATACACCACAAAAAGTGAGCTTTTTTGGGCTTCACAAGAATATTCCAAACTCGTTGGAATCAACATTGTCAAATAGAAGCCTGGGAGCCAATATTCTAGCAGCGATTAAGTGTGTCGATGGGTACCGACTGAGGGGTGAGTAAAGAGTATCCCAAGCGAGTTTGTAATTGCAGAGCGGAGTAGCAGAAGGCCAATTCCAATCACGGCACCATAGAACACCAGAAGTGACGCCAAATTTTTGCACATATTCATCAAGCATGCAAGCAATGATTTTCGTGATTGGTTCAACATCTTGAGGTTGAAGATTTAATTTAATACCAAGGGCACCCCACAAAAGCCAGGATCAGGAGTGTTTGCAAAATAATTCCCCCACTACTTTGATCCCCTTTCTGAAAAGTTGAATGAATTTAGTCCACGGAGCCAAAGCAAGAGGGACATCATGAAAAGTAATAATAAAGGACCACCAAAGAGAGTGAGAGTTAATAGACAAACCAAATTTGAATCCGTCCCCCTTCCAAATTAGGTGTAATTTGAACAACTCCCAAGATTTCCATATACTTTGGGCAATGAAAATACCCAGTTTTAATCAAAAACATGACAGAGAAGAAGGGATTTGATTACTATTTTTAGAATTGTAACAAATAAAATATTCTTCTAAAATCTGCTCCTCCCATTTATAATTATTTTATAAATATTTTTTTCATATTTATTTAAATTTTTTTAATTCAAAAGTGCACTTTTATTTATAAGAAAATATAGTACAATGCTAATTGTATAAAAATATTGGGTGGAAAGAGTCACATCCCATAATGTTAAGCACATCGAGTCAAATAGGCTTCGAGAAAGAGGTCAGCTCACCTCATAGCAATAACATAAAAGTTGGATTTACAAAAGAAAAGTAATTTTTAGTCTAAAAAAGGGTGTGGAAAACAAAGTGCTAGAAAATCACAAAAACAAGATATTTATGTAGTAGCAACAAACATAGTAGCCGGTGGTGGTAGAGGACTGTCACGATTATCCCCCTAGCAACTAGTGGTAGAATGGTGGACCATGTTTGGGATGGGCTCACATCTTTTGTTATGTGGTTGCTCAACTTATTCTTTATCATGGTGGCAGGGAGAAATAGTGAAGACCAACTGCGTGATTTTCCTTTATGGGGAAGTAGGCCAACCACTACTACCGCCACCACCAAGACAGTCAAACATGCCCCCAATGTGAGTGGGTGAAGGGTGTCGGGACCTAGATGAAGAGTGATGGTGACAAGGTGAGAAGCTTAATTGGTTGTTGGAACGGCATATGTGAAACCCTTAGCCACAACCCTAAGCAGGATAATGGTGGAACAACAAGTTTGGAGGCACCCGACTAACAATACAAGGGGCATTACCCAATGCATGAGTAGAGATTGTAAATGTTCCACTTCCAGGCATATTTTCTCCACTTTGACCTAGATCTGAAGCAACACAGTAAAGATTATAGTAATTGTATTACTCATAAAGAAGTCTCTATCCATAAATATGTTGCTAAAAATAGTAAAAAAATTATCTTTCCATATATGAAAAATAATATCACCATGAAAAACTTATCAATAATCATTGTATTTTGCAGGAAGCATGGCTAAATCCCCCAAATTTTCCAGGTGAAAAAATATGGGATGGAAGGTTATAAAAAGGTATAGATCCATTTCCAGATAGATTGAGCATGTGATCAAAACCAAAAAAGGTGTTGACATACTCAGGTTATTGGTAAGCTTAACATGTAGGGTTTAAGAACCCCATGTGCTTAAGCATGTTCAAGACCTTGATAAATGAGACAACAAAGAAAATGGGCCATTTTAGGATCGATGCAAGCTTTGCAAAGGTTGGCAAGCCTTCTGTACCAAACCACATCTAGGGAACTAATGTTCCAATGGTGGTTTAGAGAATCACATAGAACATGTTGTTGAGCAAGGAGATGGTAGCCTATTTAGGGTTTGTAGAGGTAAAAGGGGTGGCTATCAGCCAATGCCAATCTCTCCACCAAGAAACCCCAATGAAGATTCCAATTTTATGCAAGCAATCATCAAGTAAGGACTTTTGAATTTTGAAAACGGACTTTGTGTCATCATTCATGATTTGAAATTTAGCTTTAAGAAAATCCCATGACAACCACATACATGAAGCCATGCATAATAAGTCACCAATAACTTCAATTCTCTTTTTAAAAATCATAAGGCCTTTATTTCCAAGGGACCATAACAAATCAGACATTATGAAAATTAAGAATGGGAGACCACCATAATGAGAAAGAGTTGATTGAAAGTCCATATTTGAATCCATCCCCTACCCTAATGTGGTTGGGTTTGAGAAGACCCAATCTTTACAAGTTCTTATAGCAATAAAGATGCCATTAATCTTCACATGCATGGGTGACAAAGGAAGAATTTTAAACTCTAGACTTTTCCAGGATTGTTAGCCCATAGGAGTTCCCTGAGTGATGCAATAGTGGAGCAAAATTTTCCAAGCTTCAGAACCTTCTAAACTTTGGATTATTCATTTAACACTTAGAGCAGTCCCTTGAAGTAGAATATCCAGTAACCTTATCCCTCCTACTTCTTTAGGTTGGAAATAGACTTCTCGAGCCGCCTTGTGGAAAATTTTGTGCCCCTCATAGTTGGCCCATAAAAATCTCTGAGAAGCTTTTTCCAATCTACCATAGGAAGCCTTAGAGGGGTCCTGACAAGATGAGTATTAAACATGAGTGGTGTAGACACTCAAATATGGCAATTTACCCTTTTGACACTACTTATTACATTTGTGCTTCTTAACTAAGACAAATACCCACATCTTATCCCCACTTAGTGCACGTTACTATATCTTTCCTAACTTGCTCATTTTCATACACATATGTGTCATGTGTCAAAAATATAAATATTAATACAAAAACCAATGCTCAAACTCTACTCTCCAAGATGAATCTTTCATATTTTACTTAGCTCCTCTCTATCCAAAATTGTATAGTTCGGCCAGGTTGTATAATTTGGTCCTGGTCGACCTATATGGTCCTACACCAACACATTTTCCAACTCTGCTTTCGATGCACTATTATTTGAGATGGTGGTATTCCATGTGATACAAGAATATATTGGCTAGTGATATAAGAGAATGACAATCTCAACTATGGTAATAGGGCAAGTAGTCGTGGGAGAGAGAGAAAAAAATTGTACAAAGGGCACGATCAGGTATTTTGACAACTCGATCCTGGCCAGGTCTGAAGTTTGATAATGTGAACCATGCAACAGTGGATTATTTCTTGCAATAGTTATTAGGGTCAAATAATTCAAGATTTTTCCACATACAAAACCATGCTTCCCACTCTCCTTGTTTCACCCGATTCTTAGACGTTTCTTTGAAGTATTGACAAAATAGATAGGGTAACGAGCGTAGGAGGAATACCTATTTTAATGCTGGTTGATGGGTTGTTGCACGTGTATGACTTTCGAATCCACGGCTGATCATGAGAGTTTCCTTTTGGCTAGGAGGAACTACCTGTAATGAAAAGCAAGACCACCAGAAAGAGTTAAACAATATGTGTAGTGAACTACCTAGTGTGTGCTAGATCCAGGAAGTGTGATACTTCCTATACGGCTATCAGTCCACTATTTTAAACAATTTAATGTGGGAAATGAAGTAAATCCTATTGTAATTCAAATGATTTAGGTATCTCACTTAAAACACAATAAGAAAGATCTAATCTAATAGGCTAGGTTAGAATAGGATCCGAAGGTCAAATAGTTGGTTCTGGGTCTCTGTAGGTCTGACAAAAGTCTTAGGTAGGTCACAGGTGATTAAGGGGATGTAAAATTAGGTGGATAGATCCCTGTTTTGGGTTGTATGAGCATATACAGTAACTGATGCCGGTTAAGGGTGACCGATGGTGGTCAGGCGTAACTGGTGATAATTACTGTGGAGTTCTAGGGATAATACAGAATGGGCTTGGGGTCTCCTTTGTGAGTGTAAAAAGGATTTTGGTTGGTCGGGATGAGGTATTGAATGATTTGGGAGGGATTTGGTGAGGTTTTAATGGGTATATAGAGGGGGAATGTTGAAGGAGGTCAATGGGTGGCTAGGTAAACAATAGGTGATAATATAATGACAAAATTAAGTGAACCAGAGAAGTAGAATGTTTTAATTACTTGGATTCTTGTCCTGGACACCTGTGAGTGAGGGATGGGGGTGCTGGTAAGAGGTTGAAGGTTGCAGGTGATCACCAATCATAGGAGAGCTTCTATATGGGATGCATGTGCGTTCCTCTTCTCTTGGTTAGATCAGATCATTGTTGGGGTGGCTATGCAAGAGAAAATACTTGATCTTCTTCCTTGCATGTGTGTTCTCATTGGAATTCACTCTCAGAAGATGCAATATCTCTCAGGAAGATCTCAATGTTTGCCAACTTTTTCCAATCTTTACAAACCTTGGCAATAAGGTTGTTTTGGGGGTTAAAAGGGTAACTGATGGCGGTTCCGGCCGAACTGGCAATGGTTAGGGCTAGCCGACGTCGGTCAAGGTGGGATTTCCTAGGTTTACTCAACTAGGGAGATCCTCTTTATTTTCTTGGATCTCATGTCGTTAACCCGTGGATTAAACTAGAATCTTCTTGTAAGCATGCGGGAATGTGGTTAGAGAGAATGTAGGCATTGATTTTTAGGGTTTTGGTAAGTCTTAGTTAGTTATGGCAACTTACTAAGAAAAGTTCTTAGGGTGAGTTGGCTTGATGAGGTGTCTAGGTGAAGTGTATGTGTGGATATTATTTAAATTAAGATATTTAAATAATAAATATGGTGAGGATAATGAATTAGTTTAATTAAATTAATATTAGTGAGGTAAAGGGGGCCATGGCTAGGTGAATGTGATGAAGGGTGCTTATTTGTTGAGGGACCAAAGGGGAGTGTGACCTAATTTTAGTGTCTACATTTTGCCCCTTTTTGTTGCGTAGCTTGTATTAGTAAGCGACACTAACAAAAATAAGATGTGGTTGCCCCATGTGTGGGTGAAGGTGATCCCCCTCAAACCAGGAACTAACAAATCAATAGGCAGAATCGGTGAGTGGTTTGATAAAAGGTAAATGTGATGAAAAGAAAGGCGGGTAATGGGGGAAAGACGAGCAAGGTCTACTCGGGTAAGCTAGGTAATGGGTCAGGGTCAAAGGTAGTAACAGTCAAACACACGCACATGTATAAACTGTAGCACGCTACTAGGTTGAAGAGCAGTCAAACTCTACATCGTCTAAGGTTGATAGGTTTATCCAAATGAGGTTGAAGTGATTCTAGTATCCAAGGTATAGGATATGGTTAGGAAACACGACATAGGTTAGGTGCAGGAACGTTTAGGTATGTTGTGGTACACCAAAGGTAGGGTCAGGATAAATGGTCACAACAATAGGCTAGGTAAGGTCATTAGGTCAACAACACAGGTAACAATGCCACAAGGTATAGTGAACACATGAGGTCAAAGGCCTCGAGTGATGGTCCAGGTCCAAATATGTAGGTCACAACATAGGTAAGGCCAAGGTAGGGGTAAAATAATGAGTCTCTAGAGGAGGAAAAAGGGAGGTAGTAAATGATGAGGTTTGAATGTGCAGGGAAATGGTCTGGGTAAAGCTGTACAGGGGTGTGGGTAAATGGTGGCGGTGAAGGTTCAGCTTGTGCTGTAAATAAAGTTAGGCAGGTGTAGGGTAAAAGGGTAAAAACATAATTTAAGTGAATGGAAAAGTGATGGGTGAGTAGATGCCATTCCAGTAGGGGTAGGATAACTGACGTGGGTAGAGGTCAACCAGGACCATGGGTGCGTAGGGATGACCAATTCCAGTCAAGGGTAACCACACATGATGTGGCCTATTTCAGCAGTTACTGTTAGGTCTGGAATCACGCAACATTTATTTGGATTCATATGTGGGTCCCCTCATATAGGCATATGCATGAGGAGCTAGCTGAGCTCCAGCTAGAGAGATGGATAAAGGGTCTTCCATGGTAGGGAGCATTGAGTTGATAGTGTGACATGAGTCTGGTATGATCAGTTTCGGGCTAGTACAAGACATACCTCCACCCTTCCCACAGTACCGAGAGATTTGATTGTGGAGAGGCCTTTACCTCTACCACAGCCTACAGTGCCCAAAGGGCAGGAGGAGCAGGGAGTGGACCGATGGATAGATGACCAGGGTGTCACCAGATGAGGTGGCAGATAGTGGTGGGCGGCTCACTCTAGGTGAGCCATACCACCCAGACTAGGGGTAGCCATTGTTTTTAGCCACCATTACGGTGCAGAGAGATGCCCTACAGGGGTAGGTGGCTACTTGATTACCCAGTTGGGTATACTGCAAACACAACTAGAGGGCTCTGAGGTAGAGGTAGCAGAGCTACATGTACAGGTGGCCAATCTGTAGGCCCAGATGGCCAGTGGAGGAGATGGAGATGGAGAGGAGGGGAATGGTTAGGTGGGAACCTTACAGGCTCATGTGGTAGGGTTACAGGGCCAGTTGGCCACAACCTAGGCACAGATTGGGGCCTTACAGGCCCAGATACAGGCTACAAGGGTAGGGGTCACCACCACAGGCACTGGGAATGCCGGGTCCTAGTTCACAGACTGGAGTGGGGCAGGGTCCCGTAGGACAAGGTACATGGGCCGAGACCTATGGTGACCACCAGTATACCATGCCTATATCTAGGTTAGTAAGATGCCCTAGGTGAGGCTAGATATTACAAGGACCAGCTGATGGTGGCCGGGATAGACTTCATATCCTATGCCGGTAGGGCACAATAGGGTCCAGTGAGGGAAAAGATCCTGCACTCACAATGTGGATAGCACATGGAGATTCAGTTTTGCTTTGAGGATGCAGGTAGAGGCTACCAGTGCACAGAGAGCCATCCCTAGTTGAGACACCAGTACGGTGACCCAGGCCAAGGCCGATACAGAGATGGAGGACATGCTGAGATGCCTTATGTGGTTTCCTAGTTTTTGATAGTATGATAGTCTTTTTGTGATTTATACCGGCCTGTGTGCCGACAGAGATAGTTGTATTTTTATCACATACCACCTGCGTCTGACAAGTGAGGATGTATGAGCTATTTTGTCTATTTTGAGCATATACCGGATTTTGTATTATTTCATTATTTTGTTGTATATTTGAGACCGGCCTACGTGCCGATGAAATTTTGTATTAGTGTATTTTCCTACGTGCCAATGATTTTGAGATGATGGACACGATGAGATAGCCATGTATTTTTGAGATACACATTGATTTATTTATATGATGAGATACATGGTATTTTTTGATTTGTTGATGAGATTTTGATTTTTTATTTTGATATGGATGGAAAGTAGGTGAGTTAGGCATGATGGATTCAGGTTGATTTAGGCCTGGATCGAGTCAGGTCAGTTAGGCATGGATCGAGTCAGGTCAGTTTAGGCATGGATTGAGTCAGGTTGGTTAGGCATGGATCGAGTCAAGTTGGTTTAGGCATGGATCGAGTCAGGTCATAGGCATGGATCGAGTCAGGTTATAGGCATGGTTGACTCAGGATGGTTTAGGCATGGTTGAGTTAGAAAGTAGGTGAAGTTGTGATTCATTATTTCATGCAATGAAGGATAATATGGGTCATATGTGAGATGTGGTATAATCTAAGCATAGTGATGATAAAGAAATGCTAGGCGTAATAAATGTATCCTGTGATAAGGATTTAAAATATGAAGTAACTTGTTGTTTGTTTGGTTTAATTTCCAATTTGGGATAAAAAAGGGAAACTAAGTGAGGTGTGAGGAACATGGAAGATGAATTTTTTAGGGTAGAGAATGGCCAAAGCTAATCTCCAAGGGCCCCATTCCCTCGGAGTGCTTCCTACATAGTCCCAGTGAAAGGGGACCTCAGGCCGATGTAGTTCTCCCATGAGCTAGGGAAGAATATGATGAGGTATGAAAATGAGTTAGTAGGTTTTAGGCATGGTGTGGGTTTAGGTCTGTTAGGTGTGGGTGGATTATAGGTAAAGTGATGTAGGTGATGTCGATTATGGCAAAAGAAGAAGATTACCCCAAAAGTAAGCGTCGAGGACCAAGTCCTGTATAAGGTAATCAAAACGTAAACAAAGATAGTTTAAAAGATAAGAGGGGGAAAGAAAGCCACCTGATTGGGTAGGATCATACCGAGTAGATCATGCCTTGGAGGAGGTGATGAACGTAAGACCCTAAAGACATTGCATGATTGATTGTTCTACGGTGAAAAGTAGTCACATGATCACCAAATGTCTAAGTTCCAAGAAGTCCCTTGAGGCAGTAGGAAATGGGAGTGGGAATGGTAAGAAGGGTGAAAGGTAGTTAATTGTTATATGGTGTGAGGTAGCATGCTCTTTGGGCAAGAGATCCGAGGTCACAATGGGTAAGTCCATGACTAAAAAGGTTTGTTGTTTTGACTTATAGTTGAGATAGACTGATCGATGCGGGAAGTCTATATGGGATGAAGAAAATTTAACTCCTTGAGGTCTTCGTGAAGCTGATCGATGCGGGAAGCTTCGGTTGCTCTCATTTTTTTTGTTTTTTTTTAAGCTTTACATAGTTGTCCTTCGAGGGAGCAGTCTATTTATAGCAGTGATTGTCGAGAGGAAGATGTCCTTTTGAGGGAGTCATCTTTTGAGTGGAAGTTTGACTCAAGGAGTTATATCCCATGTGAGGGCTTTGAAGTCATGGACAAGACCAAGGTGGAAGATAGGACTCTTGTTCAAAAGGCAAGGTGGAACGACCATGGGATCTCATCTAAAGGTAGATGAAAAGTATCCATGAGAATCATGCTATGTGCAGCACTGTGGTACACATATTCAAGAGAAGATAACAAGTGATGGGTACTCACATGATTCTTGTTTAATCATTGGTGAGGTGTATGAAGTGAATAGTGCTCAAGGGATGAGCATGGAAAGAGACAAAAGGTGAGGTAGGATGACAAGTCAACAATAGAATGGTCAAAGATGCAAGGCGTTAAGGGGCTCAGGTTCGGGTTTACCATCGAGTGAAGATAAATGATAAGCACCTGATCCTGTAAGTATGGGTCACGATGTATGGTCCAAGCCAATTAGGAGAAAATTTGCCCCGTTTAATTTTTTCTGCTTTGGTTACGTGTTGATTTTATTTCAGGACAAGGTCACTGACTTGGAAGGTCTGTTCATGGACATGTTTTCATAGGCACGTTTGATACGTTTTTGGTAAACTTGAAGGTGATCCAGAGCGTTAAGATGACGTTCGTCTAGTAACTCTAACTGTGCTAAATGGTCCTGACGAAAGTCATCATCAGTGAGCATGTCATGGAGAGAAATGCGGAGTGAGGGAATCTGGACTTTGAGAGGTAGGACTGCCTCTGTACCATAGACCAGAGAAAAGGGTGTGGCCACAGTGGAAGTGTGAATACTAGTGTGGTATGCCCACAGGGAAAAAGGAATGTGTGTATGCCAATCCTTCCCAGTATCATTGACCACTTTCATGAGAATCTTGTTTAGGGTTTTGTTAGTGGATTTGGCTTGGCCATTGGTTTGTGGGTAATAGGGTGATGAGAAACTAAGCTGAATGCCAAAGGCATCACAAATTTTTTGCAATGTTTTGTTTTTGAATTGTTTTCCATTGTCAGTGATGAGGCGATGAGGAACACCAAAGTGACAAATGATATGGTGGTTAATGAACTCACATATTTTCTCAGCTTTCGTGGAGATGAGTGGTATGGCTTCCACCCATTTTGTATAGTATTCGGTAGCAGTGATGATCCATTGATGGCATTGGGAAGAATGGGGATTGATTTCTCCGACAAGATCCAAACCCCATTGAGAGAAGGGCCAAAGGTCACGGGTGACCTGTAAGGCATGGCTGGGTGTATGATGAAGATTGGAATGTTGTTGGCATTTTACACAACGTTTGACGTAGTCACAACAATCATAGTTAAGGGTCAGCCAGTAATAGCCCAGGTGAAGAATACGCTTAGCAACAGCAAGGCCACTGAAGTGACCTCCACATATGCCATCATGAACTTCCTTAATGGTATAAGGAATTTCAGAACCTGTGAGGCATCGTAAGAGAATACCATTAAATCCATGCTTATAGAGGAGTCCCCCCAAGATGACGTAATGAGAGACCTTTTTAAGGAAGGTGTGTTGTCCATTACGGGTGAGATCAGGAGGTAAGATGGAGAGAGAAAGGTAGTTAGAGTATTGTTTATACCAAAGGTCACTTGGGTCGGAGGTGATGGTTCCGATGGAGTAAACATCGTGAGGTAAATAAGAAGGTGATTGGAGTTGTTGTATGGTGACAAAGATTTTAGAATCGGTGGGTGAAGCAGGTATTTGGGAAGCTAAGCAGGCCATGGTATCTGTAAATTTGTTGGTTGAACGTGGGATGGTTTGAAGGGTGTAACGATCAAAGGTGGTCAAAAGTACATCTACATGATGTTTATACTTTTGAAGTATCTCATTACGACATTGGTATATACCATTGACTTGGTTTACGACCAATTGAGAATCACCAAAGATGTTGATGGATTTGACATCTAGGGCGTAGGTGGCTTGGAGACCTAGTACGAGTGCTTTGTATTCGGCAATATTGTTGGTGCATTCAAAATCTAGTTTGAAAGACAAAGGCATGGGTTCACCATCAAGGGGAATGAGGATAATACCAGCCCCACCCCCATGCTGACACTTGGAACCATCGAAGAAGAGTGTCATTTGGTAAGGGGGTTCGTCCAGGGAAAGGGTAGCAATCGACTCATCTGGAAAGTCAAAATTAGAGGGTTGATCCCTGGAAATAGGTGCGTTCGGCCAATTGGTCAGCGATTAGCTTGGCCCTTGATGGACTTTTGATGAATGAATTCGAGGTCAAGATCAGCTAAAAGCATAAGCCATCGTGTGGCACTGCTGATTTTGATAAGGTTTGGCGTACATGAAGTGTAAGGGGTCGGTGTTGGTCACAACATAGGTTTTGTGGTTGAGTAGGTAATGACGGAGTTTGGTGGCAATGAAAACTAAGGCTAAGAAAATTTTTTGGGATGGGTGTATCAGGTTTCATAGTCCAAAAGAGTACGGATTATGTAATAAACACCTGCTCCCTGTGTTGTTCATCGCGATGAGCGAGCATGGCTCCCAAGGAATGATCGATAGCTGAGATGTATAGGTAAAAAGGTTGATCATCTTTAGGTGGAATGAGTATGGGTGGTTGGAGAAGGTATTGTTTTAGGGCCTCAAAAGCTTTGTGGCAGTCATCATCCCATTTAAAGGAGACATCCTTCTTGAGCAGATGATGAAATGGTTGACATCGATCAGATAATTATGAAATGAAATGGTGAATAGACTGCAATTTACCTTGCAGGCTACGGAGTTGTTTAAGGTTAGTGGGTGGAGGCATTTCCAGAATGGCCTTGAATTTAGTAGGGTCAACTTCTATACCACGTAGGGAAATGATAAATCCCAGGAGCTTTCCTGAGAGAACTGCAAAGACACACTTCTTAGGCTGAAGGCGGACATAATATTTAATGAGGCGGTCAAAAATGGTTTTGAGGATGAACAAGGTGCTTGGAGTGGTGCTTAGATTTGGCCAAGAGATCATCCACGTAATCTTCCAATATGTGATGCATGATGTCATGGAAGATGTAAGTCATAGCCCGCTGATATGTGGCACCAGCATTTTTAAGGCTGAAAGGCATGACTCGATAGCAGAAGGTCCCCCAAGGGGTGATGAATGAGGTTTTGTGTTGATCCTCTGGGGCAAGAAGGATTTGGTTATAACCTGAGAAGCCATCCATGAGTGATAGCATCTCATGGCCAGTGGTAAGGTCAACCAGCTAGTCAATACCAAGTAAGGGAAAGTCATCTTTTAGACATGCTAGGTTGAGGTCACGGAAGTCCATGTAAATATGGAGTCCCCTTGTCACCTTAGTGATAGGGACAATGTTAGAAATCCAACGAGGATAATCAATGGGTAAGATGAAGGAAATGGAAAGAAGGTGCTGAAGTTCTTCTTTGATGAGAAGGGCAATGCGAGGGTGCATTTTCCTCAGTTTTTGTTTGATGGGTTTGGCATCGGGAATGGTTATGATATTGTGGACCACTATGGTGGGGTCAATACCGGGCATGTCTACGTAAGACCAAGTGAAAGCATGGTTATGATCTTTGAGGAAAGAAGTGATGGCTTCCTGTTCAGCAGCATCTAAAGATTGACTGATCTTTAGGATGTGCGGGTCGTCCTGAGTATGAATGTTGATCTTGATAGTCGATTCATTCAACATGGTTTGCGTCTCAGAAGGTAACGACCGATGAATATATGAGTCTTCTAGCACCAAGGTAGGTGAGTATAGAGTCATCATCCTGACATTGAATGACGTTAATTGAAGGTGTATCGTCATCGATCATTTCAGGATACAGGAAGGGAAGAGTGGAAGGGGCCTCGCCCTCACATTGATAAGTCAGAGGCCCCAAGGAAATGGTGTTTATGAAAAAAAAATTTAGGAGGGATAGATTCAGGATCCATCGACTCCATCGGTGAGGGTGGTGATGAAGGTGGAGCAGGTGAAGAAGGTGGAGAAGGGCTAGTGTCCTTAATGAGTTCAATGCGGGCCTGTTTGGTAGGTGGTTCAGGAAAGCTGATACCACTACGGTCGTTATGTTTGTGGGTGGTACATGGAATGACAGTATGGTGGCCTTGCTCATAAAATCCAAAACCAAAACCCTTCCATGCACATCAGTGTAGGAAGGTGTGGGTGAAATGGTGATTGGTAAGTGATTGGAAGTCAGTGGAAAATGGGTGAGTTTGTGATGGTGGTTCGGGTGTGTAAGTGGTAGTATCAAGTCCCCCATAGGTGAGACTAGTACGAAGGTGAGGGGGACCATACAGGAGATGTTCTCCTATACGGTGATCATAATGAGGGTGTTGGTGAAGGCTTCCATACTCTTGTGGAGTAAGGAATGTGTTGACACTATATAGGTGGTACTCCCCCAGAGTGAGGCGTTGAAAAACACCTTCCAAGGGATCGGTGGTTGGTATGTAGGTAGCTGGAATGGATGAAGTGTCGGAGGTCGATGCAGAGGTAGAGTTAATGGATTGGGAAGCTGATGGGTCAGCCGTGGAGGTTGTGGCAGTGGTAGGAATGGAGGAGGTATGTGTGGTTGAGGTAGCGACTGTACTGGTAAGTGGAGGTGTAGGTGAAGCGGTGGTGGTTGTGGAGGTAGACGCTTTAATGGGTATGAGCACATCATTGGGTCAGTAAAGCATGTTGCATGTTTTAAAAGGTGATGGATCAGCTGGAATGGTATAGGTGTGTCCTTCATGTTCAAACTTTACACAATGATGCAAAGTGGAAGGAACACAACCCATGACATGAATCTAGGGTCTGCCAAGCAATAGGTTATATTGGAATTCCCCCTCCAAGACGTAGAATAGTTCTGGAACAGTGCGGGGGCCCATGCGAATGTGGAGGATGACGGTGCCTAGTGTAGAGGTGATAGTGTCATTGAATGAATGCAACATAACAGGATGTTTATGCATGTAATTTCAGGTATGCACATTTGAGTGAATGCATGGGATGAAATGATGTTAATGCTAGCACCCCCATCAATCATCACACGGCATACCCGTATGTCATCGATGTGGATAGAGATGAAGAGGGCTGGGTCCAGGTCATCATTTTGGTGTGGCACGATCTCTTCCTCTGAGAAGCTAAGGGAGGCTACTTGGTGAATAGGGTGGGGCGAAGATGAAGGTGGTAATTTGGTGAGAGAGGCTACATGATGGGGTGTGATAATGGAGGCTACGGGTGTTGGGTCATTGGGTAAAACCTCAATAGATTGAAGAACCTCCATGAGAGCTTGACGATGGGATTCTGAGGTTTGAATGAGGTCATATAAGGACATCTTGAGGGGAGATTGGTGTAATTGTTTGAGCATGGTGTGATGTGTGACACCATTAGAAATGGGGTACGTGGGGCCACAGATAGTGATTTTAGGTATGGGTGCAGATGGTATGTTGGGTATAGGATTGGTTGGTGGGTTAGTTGCCTTTTCTTTACCTTTATCCTTCTGAGCACGTGTAGTGATGTGTATCATGTTGATTTGAGGGGAGTTGGAAAAGAGAAGGTGTAGGGTGAGTGGTATAACGACACGACGGGAAAAAACCTACCGGAGGAGAAAAACCCTATGAGGTGAGCTGGGTGCAACGACATTTGGGTGGTGGCGTGGCAAGTTCTCTGATGTGAACCATGTTAATTTCAAATCTTGGGGGTGGCTCTAGGAGCTGTGAGGGTGGAGTTTGTGGTTGTTGAGTGGACAGTGTGGGAGTGGGTGTCGGTGAAGTAGGGTCCTGTTGAGAAGGTTTTCATCGTCAAAGTTGGCTTCTAGAGGACATAACTGGATCAGGATGGTTTTCAATGCCTTGCAGTTCTCCACATCGTGCCCTGACACACGATGGTAGGCATAAATTTTGGTATCATCAAACCCTTTTGGCTTAGGTTTAAGGGGGTCATAAGGTCTGATTAGTGGTAATGTGATGACAGAAGTCTCAAGGAGGTTGGTTAAAATCTTGGCATAGGACCCTGCTAGTGGATCGCAATGGGAAATGAACGTGGGTTTGGGTGTAGGTGTGGTTGATTGTTGAGGAATGGTCTTTGGAAGAGGAGTGAATCAAGCTATGATTTTGGGTGTCAGCCGTGTTTGTTTAGGTAGGGGTATGGTGGATGAACAGGTAGGAGGGTGTGTAGTTGTTTTGACTATCTTATTGTGGGGTAGTGGAGTTTTGTTTTTGGGTTGCACCTTCTTGGGTAAAGGTGATATGGGTGTATGAGGTCTAGAAGGAAAGACCGATGGGGGAAGAGGATGAGTTACCCACGGGGATAACAGAGGTGCTATGAAGGTAGAGGATGCGGGTCATGCAGGAGGTGTAAGGTATAGAGATTGAAGTGTAGTGGGTAGTGAAGGAATTGCTTAAGGTATTGGAGTTATGGGTGGTATCGATGCTGCAGGTGCGGGTGTAAGTCATGTTGGGTGTCTAGGTAGATTAGAGGTTTGTGAGGAAGGAATGGGTTGTTGTGCTTTTGGTTTATTGATGGAAATTCCCCTAAAATGTGTCTTAGAGATAGGAAATTGGCTATCTTCATCTTTCGTGGGTAGGAGAGCCGAAAGTAGGTCTGCAGGATTTTGGGTGGCTGATGGAGAATGCTCACCAAGAGGCAAAGGTATCTCAACTGGGTCTATGATAGGTGGAGAAGATGATGGGAGCTCCTTTATAGGTGGAGGAGATGATGGGTGCTCCTCTATGGGTGAAGGAGGTAATGGGTGCTCCTCTGTGAGTGGAGGAGGTACTTTGGGTACCGATTCTCTAAGTGGAGAAGCCAAAGGTGAAATGGTCTCGATGTTAGCGGAAGACTCCTTCATAGGTGATGAAGGAGATGAAAGGTGTTCCTCTGCGGGTGGAGGAGTAGGTGCGGTGGGTTCCAGTGTAGAAGGAGGATTTTGGGATAGGATTTCCTCTATGGAAGGAATATGGGGTAACTGGGAGGCAACAAGTACGTCATTAAAAATAGCGTGAACCTCATGGGTATGGGTATCATGAGTTGAGGTCTCACCAGTTTGATCAGATGAAGGGGCATGGTTGGGAAATGGTTTCTTGAAGATGTGTAGGTTTTGGTTGGTAGGTGCATTAGGATTATCCATGGTTAACTCGCCTTTCTCGAGCATTTCTTGGACAATATTTTTGAAAGTGATGCAATTGCCATCACTATGACCCTTTACTCGATGATAGTTACAGAAGTCATGTTCTTTATACCATGTGGGCATGGGGTGAGCAGGGTCAAAACCAGTGTGTGGTTTTATAGGTGGAAGGGTGATGGCTCCAGCTTTGATAAGCTTTTCTAAGACAGAAGAGTAAGGTTCCCCGATTGGGGTGTATTTCTGCTGCTCTCATCTGAATTGAAAATTCTGGATGGGTGAGAGATTAGATGAGGGGGTAGCCTGATTTGACGGATGAGCTGGGCCAGCCTTGAGTACCACTGCATTAGCAGTGCCCTTAGCTTTTGAATAATTGTTTTGTGGTTTGGAAGAAGAAGAGGTATCATTCGACTTGAATGTCAAATTCTTATTACGTAATTGGATTTTCTTCTCTTCGATGGCCCAAATCTCTAACTTTCGTGCCATAGTGAATGCTTCATCGAATGTTTGGAAGGTTTGGACCTGTAAGGTCGGTGAGATATGTCTAGCACAAGCCCATGTGAAGAGCTCAATGAGTTCTGTTTGTGGCAGTTGGAAGGTGAGTTGGTTGATCAAGCTACGCTAGCGAGCAACAAAATCTGTAATAGATTCATCCTCATACTGAAGCATCGAGTATAGGTTAGTCATGGTAACCTTCTTAACGATATTGATAGAGAAATGATCTAAGAAGGATTGGGCTACCTGATTGAATGAGAATATAGAGTGTCTAGGTAACCCACTATACCAATCTAATGCAGGTCTAGTGAGGGACATGGGAAAGGTTCTCAAGAGCAAGGCATCATCATGAGCGATCAGATAACACCCATGTTTGAATGACCGCAAATGCTGTTGCGGGTCTTCTTTGCTATTGAAACAATTTCATTTAGGCATTTCCCAATGCACAGGGTATGTGCGGATAGGAATGGATGGGTGGATGGGCTCATTGTAAATCTCGTCGTAGGTGAGAGTATTACAGGAGCTGGAAACCAATGCCTCCAATGTCTGCATCTTGTCCAACATTAATTTGATTAGGTCATTGGTAGGTTGCAATGATTGGGTGCCTCCTGTAGCATGAGAGGGTTGGTTTTGGGCATATAACGGGGGTGGCACTCCAGTGTATGGTGCTGCCATGTAGGTTGATTGAATAAGGAAGAATGGTTTTTACAGTCCACGATGAAACAAGCGGCTTATAGGGGGTACGTGCGGGAGGTACCTACAAACAAGGCGAGGATTTGAATAATCAAGAGATGAAACTCAGGTGTACCTGGAGGATGAAACAGGAGGTGGCTGATAGTATGTATATGGAGGTGGAAGGGTCATGGTAACCCTAGTGGAAATGGGGGCTAATGATTGTGGAATGGAAAGGACCACATTCTGAAAAGGGGTAGGGGTCACCAACATGGGAGGTGGCTGTGTAGCTACGGGTATGTGTGAGACATTAGGGGTGGATGAGGTTGTGTTGTGGGTTGTTTTTGAGGGTATGGTGGATGTGGCAAGTGCCACAGAGGTGGCAGACACGACGGTCATAGTGGGTATAGGACCTAGTTGCGAAACGACATGGGGTAAGGTAGATGCAGGCAACACAAAGCCAGATGGGGCTGATGCAGGTGTGGGAGTGAGTGTTGGGGGATAGATACGGGCATTCCGTATATCAACTGACCCGAGGCATCTCGAGTAGACGAATGGGAAAGGTAAAACTACAAAGTGGCAGAGTTTTGGTCAAGGAGTCATGCAAACTCCTCATCTCTTGTAGCGATAGTGATAGGTTGGATGGGATCCATGGCTGGTGATAAAATGGAAGGTGGTGAAGGACTAGGTGGCAGTGGTTGACAACTAGTGTGAAATATGAGTGCGCTTGCTTGTTTTGGGTCAACACCATGTGAACCAGTACTGATCAGGTAGAGCTGCTTCTCTGTAAATGACACATAAAAACAACAGGAACAGGTGAATTTGACGGTAAAAAGTGTATTAGGTACCAAATGTGGGTTGGGAAATGAAATAGGCTAACCGATTCCGGTTAGGGAAAACTGATGCCGGTCAAGGGTAACCGTTGCCGGTCACTGTAGAAAATGGATAGTGAGTGAAAAAAAAGGTAGGAGGTCAAATCTAACAGGTATGCCAAATCTGATGAGTTTTACAATGTCAATGGGAATGATGGCAGTGACAGGGACTATGAAAAGTGGAAGAAGATGAATAAAAATGTCCTTTTGGGTAGGTTAACAAAAGGACCTGGAACCGACATCGGTTGGGTATAACCGACGATGGTCAGAGGGTAACCGATGATGATTATTGTGAAATTGAAACAAGTGATGAAAGAATAGTCGTGAATTAAAATCTGATGTAGAATCAGACCTAGAATTCTGAGAATGATGATAATATGGTCCAGGCACACTCAGGTGAAGCCAGAATACACCATGTCCCTTTGTGATGAGGTATAACCGACGATGTCAGAGGGTAACCGATGATGAATTGTGAAATTGAAAAATAATGAAAGAAGAATTGTGAATTAAAATCTGATGTGGAATCACCTCAAAATGGTCCAGGCACAGCCAGGTGAAGCCAGAATACACCACTTGTGATGAGAGCATGCAATGATGAACAAGAAAAACATGAAGAACGTGCTCTTTCACCTCTACACAAGCCAAGCAGAAACACTAAGAAAATTTAAGGACTGACACATGAACTGTGAAATAGAGTTTTTTGGTGAGGATGGCTTCCTATGAAGAAGGAGATCTAAAAGGTGATGTTTCAGGTATATTATGGTGGGGGTGGGCCTCACTCTGAAGTATGACTCGACATAGCAGCGAGCTAGGTGCCCACTGTGCCGTGATAGTGTGATCACCTGTAGCTTCTTCCAGGTAAGATGTTGTTTAAGAATGTGTGTATTTTCAATTTTTGTGAGGTTTGGTAAGACTCATAGAGAGAGAAAGAAAAAGAAAATGCTGTCTATGGTTCGTTTGTCAACCATCAGCTGGTCATGACTTCTAGCGTATAGGTTTCCCACAATAATCTGAGCTAATGTGATAAATCAGAATGCAATGCACTTATTTTTAAGCCCAAATCAAAGTGTGAAGTTGGATGACATAATAAGATGAAGAGGAAGAGGGATGCTCTTTCACTACAATGCAGAAAACACGAAGAAATGGTTCTTTTTAATTACACCAAGAGAAATATTTCTTTTAGAGCAAATAGAAAGAAAAGGTTAGTTACCAAGGAAGAAAATTAATGTGCATGCTTTTCAGAAGGGAAACAAACACACAACTTTTCCTAGGAATGAATAAAATGCAAGGAACGCTGGATGTGTCCCACCGAGCGTGCCAAAATGTTTCACCTGATTCTTAGACGTTTCTTTGAAGTATTGACGAAACAAATAGGGTAACAGGTTTAAGAGGAATACCTGTTTTAATACTGGTTGATGGGTTGTTGCACATGTATGACTTCTAAATCCACAGCTGATCATGAGAGCTTCCTTTTGGCTAGGAGGAACTACCTGTAATGAAAGCAAGACCACCAGAAAGAGTTAAACAATATGTGCAGTGAACTGCCTAGCGTGTGCTAGATCTAGGAAGTGTGATACTTCCTTGACAGCTGTCAGTCCACTGTTTTAAACAATTTAATGTGAATAATAAAGTAAATCCTATTGTAATTTGAAATGATTTAGGTATCTCACTTAAAACACAATAAGAAATATCTAATCTAATAGGCTAGGCTAGAGTAGGATCCGAAGGTCAAATAGTTGGTTCTGGGTCTCTGTAGGTCTGAAAAAAGTCTCAGGTAGGTCATAGGTGATTAAGGGGATGTAAAATTAGGTGGATAGATCCATGTTATGGGTTGTATGAGCACATACAGTAACCGATGCCGATTAAGGGTGACCGATGGCGGTTAGGTGTAACCGGTGCCGGTCATTGTGGAAAATTGGAAATGCCACAGAATGAGTTTTGGGGCCTCCTTTGTGATTGCACAAAGGACTTTGGTTGGTTTGGATGAGGTATTGGGTGATTTAGGTAGGATTTGGTGAGGTTTTAATGGGTATATGGAGGGGGAATGTTTAAGGAGGTCAATGGGTGGCTAGGTAAACAATAGGTGATAATATGATGACAAAATGAAGTGAACTAGAGAAGTCGGATGTTTTACTTACTTGGATTTTGGTCCTGGACACATGTGAGTGAGGGATGGAGGTGTTGATAAGAGGTTGAAGGCTGCAGGTGATCACCAATCGTAGGAGAGCTTCTGCATGGGCTGCATATGTGCATTCCTCTTTACTTGGTTAGATCAGATCATTGTTGGGGTAACTATGCAGGAGAAAGTGTTTGATCTCCTTCCTTGCATGCATGTTCTCGCCGGAATTAAATCTCAGAAGATGTGATATCTCTTAGGAAGATCTCAATGTTTTCCAACTTTTTCCAATCTTTGCCAACCTTGAAAATAAGGTTGTTTTGGGGGTTAAAAGGGTAACCGATGGCAGTTCCGGCCTAACCGGTGACGGTTAGGGCTAACTAGCATCGATCAAGGTGGGATTTCCTAGGTTTACTAAACTAGGGAGATCCTCTTGATTTTCTCAGATCTTGTGTCGTTAACCCGCGGATTGAACTGGAAGCTTCTTGTAAGCATGCGGGAATGTGGTTAGAGAGAATGTAGGCATTGATTTTTAGGGTTTGGGTAAGTCTTAGTTAGTTATGTCAACTTACTAAGAATAGGTCTTAGGGTGAGTTGGCTTGATGAGGTGTCTAGGTGAAGTGTATGTGTGGATATTATTTAAATTAAGATATTTAAATAATAAATATGGCGAGGATAATGAATTAATTTAATTAAATTAATATTAGTGAGGTGAAGGGGGCCATGGCTAGGTGAATGTGATGAAGGGTGCTTATTTGTCGAGGGACCAAAGGGGAGTGTGACCTAATTTTAGTTTCTACACTCCTACACACCACCACATAGGAAGGTGACCTTATTTTTCTTCATTAGATTCCACCATATTGAAATCTCCATAAAACTCTAGTGTGCATATGGAAGATAATATGTCAACCAATGCTAAAAGGGGATCATTTAATGACATCATTAGACATATACAAGCTATCTAGGCCAAGGATATGATGTAGTCAAAGGAGGCGAATTGTCATGTCTTCACTCAACGAATATGATTCAATCACCAAACTATTCAAAATTATGTAAAGGAGGACCATCAAGCTTCTCTAGATGCCTAATATTGGCTTAAAATGCATAAAAGACCAAATTTTCACCTTAGAAAGGTAAAATTTAACCCAATACTTTGTATTAATACCCTTATTCAATGTCATTTTAGGTATCAGAATTTTTCTTGATTAGGAAAGCAATCACTTCTTCTCCTATTCCAAGACTTCCCTTCATTTTCTCACTGGCTCCTTCCTTGCAAAACCAAACAACTTTGATTTTAACCTCAACAGTTTCTTCAATCCCTTCCTCTTATTACATCACCTCATATACATGTTAGATTCAATAAAGAAAATCAATCAAAACTTCAAAATTCCTCTTTAGTCTTCCTTTTTACAAAAACTGCCTCCTACTTGTTCTTAAGAGCTCATTTCTTGCTCCACTAGTGTCCATGAGGTTCTAGCTCTACTCATAAATTATTAGCACCTCAATTTTTTTTGTTTTCATACCCATAATTTGTTTTTAAAATATCAAGGATCCACTGTTTATACAACTCTTTATATGTCACCCTTTTTGTAATTTTGTTATCAAGCCTTCTAATAGGTCTGGGACAGTCTTCTGATGCATATATCTCTCCAATCCCTCATGACTCAACCTCAATTTTTGTATTTTTGGTCACCCATTATGCCAAACTAGTTTTCTATGAAATTTCAAGGATTAACTCCCATTTTAGAGGTTACTTGCTTTGTAAAATGACTCCTTCAATTAGCCTTAAGACTATGTTTTCTCACTCTTCCCAATACTGTCACAAAAATCAGAAGCTTGCACCATTAGTTTCCAAAACTTATTTCATAATCTCTTATCAACGGTTCTTAGCATGATATCTAGAAGGTTTTTAAGTCAAAAGAAGTTGATTTTCCCTCTCAAAATTCCAACCCTAACATTCACACTCACAAACCCTCTTTGTGAACCCAAGAAGGGTTATTTCGCTATATCTTTCATTGAAATTGGTTTTAAGGCCTAATATTTGTCACACATGTTTAACTCTACCTCTTTTATGATCCTTTCTTGCCAGTGGAAGGAATTGAACCTATTGGATAATTTCAAACAACTCTTGAGGCTTAGACTTTTCAAAGGGACATGGTACTTCAAACTAAGGGGTTTCATTGTTTGTAATCCCTCCTTTAGGGTTTATAGAAATTTATAATGACTCAAAATATATTCCACCCCTCAACAACACAGTCACTTCCTTTAAAAATGTGATCAAGCTTTCACTATTGAATTTAATGCTTACAAATTGACATCTATGTCTCAAAAGACTGTGCATTCACAGTTTCTTGCTTTGACATAAATACACACACCTAATCATTGAAAAAATATCATTTCATACATTCTCACCTATTTAATACTTCAATCTCTGATATATCCACTTTCATTCATGCAAAAATATTAAAAGTAATGGTTCTTTTCTTACCTTTTAAACACAACTTTCCTTTTTACACTAGACTGCCTTTTAAGTCATTTCTTCAATAAGATGGTTCCTTCATGGCCTCCTTGAATTCAAGCCAACCCTCCAAATATGTACAAACAATTACACACTTATTCATTCAAAATCCATTCATAGTATTTCCATACCCATTCATCATACCATGATCACATAGCTATGCACAATGTTTTTACAAAAGGAAAGCCTTTATTGGATATTTCATGGTTTCTCAAAGCTTCCATGAGCCTTAAAGGCTCTATTACAGTAATTTGCTCCCTTCACCACCTTTTCAAAACTTCCAAAATCCTCCCCTTCTTTCGAATGCACAAGCTTTTTATATGATTTATGAGGTAGTTATGTTTCTCCTTAACCATACATGACTAATTAACCTTATTTGAATTTACATATAGTTAAGGTTGGGGTAAGAGAGTGAACAAGGGTATAGTAGGTTTTTGATATGGTTTAATTATAATCTTGCTAACAAGTCTTGCTAATAGTAACTTTATGAAGGAAAGTGATGAAATAGACCATTTCAAATCTTGGAAGATTGAACAAACTTCCTACTTCCCATTTGCATGCATGAAAGAACTTGTAGAATCCAAAAAATGTGTTTGTACTCTCATAAGTTGCTCAAATTTGCATGGATTGTTGTTATGAGAGGTGCATATAATGTATGTTGTCATCTTTGCAATCATGTTATGGTAGTGACTTGAAAGTCTAATAAATAATTCTTCAAATAGTTCTATAATTCTATTTGATTAAGGTTGAGGGTTTGTAAACCCTGTCAACGTGCATGTACAGTTCCATAACTCATTAGACCACCATAATCAAGCCTTGGCACTACTTTCATCCTCATTGTTAGCTTATAAATTTGGAGAGGGACCTAATAGATGTCAAGGTCAAGTTTGAATTCCTGAAAAATAAGTAATTTTAAAGATACAATATTTAATGCATTATCATATCTATGTGGAGTCACAGTTAGGGTTTTTGAGTACCTTAGGCTCACCATTAGACCCTAAAATCTGGAACAAACCATCTACACAATTCCCTTAGATGAATAAAAGAATTATTTTTGAAAAAGGATGGCTTGATTAGTAGGAATCTATGACATTTCTATAAGAGGCAGAGCATAGTGAGGTATGATGAGGGTTTTGGTTTTGAAGCACTTAGCCATAGAAATTGGAACCCATAATTAGTAGATATAATATTTGCTGTCCATTTTCAAATAATTTTGAAGAAATTTAAATATTTGTTAGCTCATTTGTGATAAATTCTTGGCAGTCTCTGCAGAAACCCTGTCACGGTTCTGAAGGACTAATGGTACAAGTCACTTTGCAAAGGAAGTATGTTGTTGGGTTACAATTCAGATAAGGAAATTTGTATGAAGGATAAAATAGAAAATGGGTGCTTGGAAATTTTAAGAATGTGTTGAATAAGTGTGTAAATTGAGATTTATGACTAGAAACATGAAGAGGCAAGACTAGTAAAGTCTAGGGTGTAAGGAAAGAGGGAAAGTGAAGTTTCAAGAAGAGGGTAAGGAATTAGACCCTTAAATTTACACCACACATTTACAAGCATAAATAGGCTTAGGAAACACCATCAAGTTGTTGTGGGTCAACACAATTTGTCATAGTCAATAAATTACCATAATGTTTGTTCTTAAGAGCTCTACAGACAATTTTAAGGGAATTTGAGAAAGAGAAGGTTTTGATCAAGTTACACGCCTTAGAATGATTGGAATAGCATTGGATAAAGGTGAGAAATAGGGTGATAGGATTGAGGAGTGTAGATAATCCTAAAAATAAAAAATTTCTAGGTTTTCCTGAGTCCATTTGTGGATAAGAGGGTGGATATAAGAGTAAAAGGAGAAGTTTAATCAAATTTCTTGGTTTCAGTGATAATATTGGATGCCATAGCTTAGAGTGACATAAATGAACACATTATATGGATGAACAAGAAGGTTGATAATGTATGAAAGAGTCTAAAAATTGTAAGCTAGAGTCAAGTTACCAATAAACAAATTCTTATACATAGGGTAGGAAGGTGAATGAAAATTGCTTATATTTGGATAAATGATTGAATTCAATATGAATGTAAATGGTCATCTACATAATTTGGTATCAGATCTAGGAGAATCAATGTATTGTTATGGCTAACAGTGAAAGTGTAAGTGTGAATGTGAGATTGCAGGTACAAGAGAAGAGTTGAGAAGAAGTTGGAGAGTGAAAGAAGAAGAAAAAAAGAAGACACCAAGAGACCAGGTTTGAATCTTGGGTGAGGCGTGGAAGAGAGCAAGGTGAAAAAGACTTGTTCAAGATAAGAAAGAGAAAGATGGACAAGGAAGATTTAGTGTTAGAACTATTGAGAATGTTAATCCACATGAACAAGATTCGAGATGAGAAAAATAATAGATATAAGGCTAATAAGAAAGAGGAAGAAAGAAAGTTTGATATGTGGTTTGAGAAAGAGTAGAGAGAACTCAAGAAATATGTAGCTATGGTTGAGGAATGTATACTAATCATGGAAGAAGAAGATGTAGATGAAGAAGAAGAGTATGAATGAGAATAAAAAGAACAAAAAATCAGAGATGAAGAAGTGATCTATTGTAACCCTGAAGAAGAAGAGATAAAAAAGGAAGATGAAGACAAAGACGAAGGTGTAGTAGAAAATCATTGTACTAATGAGGTATGCGAAGCAAGCTATGTTCCCCTTGAGGTATTTTTGTTTGTAAATACTCTAAAAGAATACGAAATCATATTTTCTAGACCTAAATATGACAAAGATGACAAAGATATGGATAAGTTTAATCTAAATGAAGAAATGAAAGTTCTTGATGATTTTTTTCTCATGTGGACAAGGAGGAAACCATTTTGAATGAGGTAAATGTAGGTGAAGAATAGATAGAGCAACAGGTACAAGAATTCATTAATACAATTGAAGAAGGCAAGGTAAACCAAATTTACTCCAAAATTACTCTTTTGATGACTAGGATTGATATTTCATTAGGTGAATTCCTAGAAATTGTGGAAAAATATTCTATTGGTGCATTTGGGAAGAAAAAACAAAATGAAATAAGAAAGATTAAATGGGGAAATGAGCATGGTGATCAATTTTTCATAGGTGAAGTAGATGATTTGTAGCAAGACTTATTGTGTGTGATAAATGAGGGGAGAGAGAGTGAAGGTACAACTAAGAGAATGGTGGATTATTTAGTAAATGAAGATGAACATGAGGATAATGCAAGTACAAGTAAAGAACTAAAGAAATATGAGATTATGGAGAACAAAAAGAAGAAAATATGCAAGCAACAAAAACAAGAATATGAGAAATTTTCAATCTTTTCAAACAAAGAAGATGAAATCATGAGAATCAAATACTATACAAAGATTAATGATATGAAGAAGCATGAAGAAAAATGTGTATTTGTTGTTGTGCTTTTTTGTGCAAGTACAAGTGAAGAAAGGCTGAAGTTAAATAGGATCAAGATGGAAGTCAAGAAAAAGAAGAGAAAATTCAACGAAAATGCAAATATGAAGAACAATATTTGGGACCTAGGTTGTTGTGAGACAAGAAAAAACAATAACAGTACATGAGCAAGGACAATGAAAAGTCAAGAAGATCAAGAGATATTAGAAGAAACTAAATGGCAGTATAAGGATCCTTTTCTCCACCTAGGGAGTATGATGCAGGAGCATCATGTAATGAGAAGCATTATGTGGTCAATCCTCCTTATTTTCATGATTTGGAGAGTTTAGAACATGTTAAAAATCCTAAGATATGCTCAGGAAGTCATTACAAACAAGCAATAAGGTTTTAAAATTTAAATTCTCTTTCTTATAGTATTTACCTCCAAAAAGGGAATTTGAAATTGTAAGGGCTTAAAATAAGGTGTAGACACTTAAATTCAACTTTTGCAATCTTATTGCCAAAAGAACATAAATCACTCTCATTCTTACCATTTCCATTATAATTAGTGATTTTCGCTAATTAACTAAGATTTCTTACCATTTTGGTCAATTAACAGCACTTTTTTGATTACCTATCCTCTTTCGCATTCAGGATGTCACTTTATGACAAATCGTAAGTCAAAATCCTCTTCCAAACAAATAATTAGTGATTATTAGCTAATTAAGCCTATTTTACCCTTGTTTTAGTCAATATACCCGTTGGGCCCCAGAATATTGGCTAAGTACAAGAAGGTGCGTAGGCATGCGGGACCTATTTGAAGAAGGGCACACGGGTTGAAGGTATGTAGGGAAGGGTTCTAGCAGGGTTTAGCAGAACACACGGCGCACACACGTAAGACAAGATGGGTTTTGGGACTTAGCCATATTTGGAATTCTAGACAACACATGAGGAAAGCATGACCCATCTAGCATGTGGAGTGGATAAGGTGCCAGCCTGGCAGCTGTAGGATCAAGAATGGAATATTCCATGCATGCGATGGAAGGATCCAGAAGGACATCATTGCAAAGAGTGGAGAGCTCAGATCAAAGGAGGCATGCTCCATTGGAGGACCACTTGGACACTTGGCAACTGATCTGTTACCTCAGAAGGCATGGTGGTGAAGGAAAAAAGCTATATATAGAGATGCGTGGGTAGTAGAAGGTAGTGAGAAGCAAGAGAGTGTGGTGGAAGAGAGGTGAATCTCTACAAAATATTATGGAGGATTCTATGGGTTGGGATTAGAGGAAATATAGGAGTGATGGCATATTTAGAGGGATGGGTCTGTGTTTATCCTTGTAATATGAAGGACATAGTTTAGTTTCTGATGCATGACCTTGCTCTGCATTATTATATGGGTCTGTTATGGCCTCAATGAATGTAATGTGGTTATTGAACTCATGAATATGAATATAAGGTTCTGTTCTAGAGAATATATGTGTTCATGAGCATAATCCTAGTGCATTTCCTTTGTATTATGAATCAGTTCTATATATTTTTTGATACTTCTCTTTTGTCTATTATGGATGCATTTATGAAAACTCATCCTAGGTTTTTAGAATGAATGCATGGTTCTTTTCCATTCTTTTGCACTTAAGTATCTATCATAGATGATGTATTCTTACACAACTCACATAAAGGAGGGGCTTGGCACCCGTGCATGCCTCAGGTGAGTGCCCAAGTGCCCGCTGGGTGATAGGCCGATGCGCATGGGATTAGACTGTTGTTCTAAGGGTATAAAAATGACTACATCTTGGTTCCATTGTTCGGGACCTCTTTTCAAAGTTGTTGTGAGAAATGGCATACATCTTGGTCCCTGTGATGCGTGATGACAGAATGTCTGACCTTGGAAAGTGTTGAAGCATGGTTCAAGAGCACAGAGGATGAGTTTTCTCAAAGATTCAGCACTAGACCTGAGTTTGATGCACGTAGATGGGTAGAAGAGAACCTGTACCATGAGTTGTATGAGACATTCTTCTGTTGTTTTCCAGTAGAACTATATGAATGGATTTCAGCATATGCATCTAGATCGAGTTGGTACTACAGATCATGCGTATGGACCCAAGATGATTACCAGAGGCTGTAGGATGCAGATCTGACTTGGACGCATGTGTTGTTGATCACTGGTGGAAAGGAGTGTTGACCAGTTATACTCTAGAATATGCCATTTCTACGTATTCTTTCCCAGAAGTTGCTGAGTTTGAGTTTTTGAGGGAGCCCAGAGGATCATTTTTGCATGTTATTCCTTTGGCTATGAATATCTTGGTCATTACCCTAAGTTTAGAGGCATTTCCCATGGCCGGCTAAGCTTCTCTGAGTGTTGGGTGAGGAAGCTAGGGTGGAGGAAGATGGTGGACATTGCGGCTGAAAAGGAAAGGGAGGAGAGATGACTCAAGTATAGTGAAGCTCATGAAAGGGAGATGACTAGACAATGTGAGGTTGCAAGTGTGATGGATCTATGGAGGTAGATGTTGTGGGAAGGAGTTGAGGTTCACACAGAGGACGTGGAACCTGAGCAGTCTGTGCTACCCCATCTTGGAAAGTGTGGGAGAGAAGCCCCTTCAGCTTTTGATGAGATTTCTTCACATGGAGAAAGGAGAGCCATCAGTGCACATCTGAACCCACCTGGTGACCAACCCCTGGCACTTGGTTTTCTAGATCAAGGGAGAAGTATTGTTAACCCAGTTGGTATCGGTGGGAGTAACCGATCTGTGCCCAGGAGATATAATTTCTCATTTGGAACATCCATGGTTATGCAAACCATTCTGGTATTTGGAGGAATTTTTGGACAAGGTGCAAGTATGCAAGGTTTGGGTATCACATCTGGGAGTGGCATGAGACACACAACTGGTAGTGGGACAATATCACAAACCATCGGTGCACAGTTCAGTGGGACATTGGGAACACTAGGCGTGACCACTTCAGGCCATTTTCTAGCTACAGGAGGTGGATCTGGTGGTATAGGGGTTGGAGGACCTGGTGGACCTAGTGGATCTAGAGGATCTGGTGGGTCAGGAGGAACAGGACCTGGTGGATCTAGTGGATCTGGTGGAGGAGGAAACACCAGAGGGAACCAAGGCTCTGGATCAGGAGGACAAGGGCCTCAGCCACCTCCATAAGTATTTTTTGAGATGTCTTTGCACTTACTAGACTACATGGGTATTGAAGATGTTGCAGAGCATGTGCACAAGTGTGAATTACTATGGCGTGAAAGGGATCACTACCCCAGAGTGGAAGGCAAGTTCAGTTTACAATGATGTTGCAAGGGTGCATGCATAGTTGGTATCAAAAATATGACCCCCATCAAATGGTGGTAGACTACACTGCATTAAAGAACACCTTCCTAGCAGAATTCCATATCCCTGAATTTGAACAGAAGAGCATCAATGCCCTGAAGGAGATCCAACAAGGAATGGCAGAGAGTGTGCAGGAGTATGATGCATGGTTCAAAACTCTCTTGTCAAAACTATCCTATGACATTCACCCTTCTCAACATGCTCAATGGTTTGTTGGAGGATTGATAACACCATTTAGAAGGGCACTGTCACACAAGACTTTCACAGACCCGTGTGAGGCATTGGAAGCTGCCTTACATAATGAGGCTATTGGGAGCATTGATACTGGTGTTAGCCCTTTTCTGGAGGCTCAAATTGCTGCAATGGCCAAGTAGTTGGAGAAGTTGTCTGCAAACTCAGTGCATGAGGTTCGTAGTGGGCTTTGGTGTACAGACTGTGAAGTGGAAGGGCATGCAAAGGATAGTTTCCCTTGAAATTCGGTACAGACCATGGCAGTAGACTGTGAGATTTTCCATGGGGATCATGATGCAAGTAGGTGTCCTCTACTACAACATGCAATCCACAAGAATGTTTCTTGCTATTGCAAGATCTGTACCTCTATGACCCATGATACCAAGGATTACAGACTGATTGATCAGATTCATGATGCTATTGATCTTGGTGTGCCAGACTAGTCTTGCAAGTAGTTCCAAGGATGATGATCATCGCTATGAAGGGCACGCAGATGGAGGAGCACGTGGAAGAGGTTTTCGTGGAGGATTTCATGGTCACAGTAACCATGGTGGAGGATGAAGTGAATTCCTGTGAGGAACCTATTATAACTATGGATCTACAGAGCATTACAAGTGTGAGTGTCCTGATCTATTACAATGCTCGTGGTGTGGGAAGAAACATAAGTACGAAGAGTGTCTAGAGCTTTATGAGCATATGAACCAGCAACACCGGAAGGATAAAGGCACTGGGATGGTAAGCATCAAGAAGGTTGATTCACAGTGGATGCCAAGAGTGGCACGTGAGTCAGGACTAGAACCTGTATTGGTGATGATGCGAGTAGAGGCCACATGTGCCAAGGAGATGCCAAGACAAAGGACACTGGTTTCAAGAGAGGAAGTGGTACATGGAAAGTATCTAGACCCTACTCATCAGAAGGAGGTGTATCAAGAGACTATGGATGTGATTCAGAGTTTGCAAGGGGAGATCCAATGTCTAAAGGAGCAATCAAAGTAGTTGGAGCAAAGGAAGAATGTCGAGGCTCCAAAGGAGGACCTGGATGAGGTCAAGGAAGTATGTAGGATGTTAAGGCAAGAGAATATTATTCCCTTGCTAGGAGAATGGCTGAGGGAGAAGGTACCATGTGCCAGAGCAGAGGGTGAAAGGAAGGTTTTGCATGCAAACCTTCCTCCTCATAGCCTTGACTATGATAAGGAGATTACATTGAATGTAGTTGTTGATGGGTGGCTTCTAAGTAATATCCTCATCGACACAGGAGTGGAGGTCAATGTTCTCACCTTGGATGCATGGCATCAAATGGGAAGGCCCGCATTACAACCATCTTCAAATGTGTTGTATATGGAAAAAAAGACAAAGGCAATGCCCATTGGAGTCTTGAAGGATGCAGTTATCACTATTCAAGGGGCCAAGTTCACTGGAGATTTTGAAGTCTTGGCACTCACTGAGGAAGACAAATTTCTAGCATTACTTGGGTGCCCATGGTGTTATAAGAACAATGTTGACATGTGGTTTAACAAGGGGTATATCAGCTTTGAGAACAAGGAAGAAAGGGTGATTATCCCTTTAACAGATGGGAAGTCAGTGACCTATACTGAGTCCTTAAGAGAGGAATTCATTGATAGAATCTATGTGCACTCCATCAGATATCTGGAGATAATTCATCCCATGGAGGGAGTTATCCAGTTTGAAGATGCTCAGTCCTTGAGTGATACCACTAGCATGGCATGTGACAATTGGGTGCATGGGACTTATGAGTTGATTGGGTGATAGTTGAGAGGATCTGTAACAAGGGTAACAAAGGTGCACTCAGTCAAGCACCTAGGAGGGAAGAAGTTTCCAAGTTACTCTGGAGGAGCATACCCTGAAATTTTCTTGTGAGAAATGGAGGCTCAGTGGAAGAATGAGGATGAGAGAAGGGGAATGCTCAGTTATAACCTACTCAAAACTACAGTGTGCTGGTGGGCTACACATTGGGAGAGCCTCCTAGAATGGTGTGAGGTAAGAATCACATTTTCTGTAAGGTTCTCCAGGAGCAATGTGCCCACTGTGATCCAAGACTACCATGGTAAAGAGACCACCTCATTTCATGTCCAAGCATGTGAGAAGGCCTAGATGGGAAGTGCAGAAGTGTTACCACCTTTGTTATGGGTGCATAAGTTGTATTCCACCTTACAAGGTTGTGCACATGCATGGTATATTCATTCAGAGATGCGTCGTCAAATAGGTAATTGGCAGGAGTTGGCGGCTGATCTCATTCAAGATTTTGAGTATAGGAGTACAAAGCCATCAGTGGATAAGGTGTTACAAGTAATCAAGCACCTTACGATGGGAGATAGTGCTATGGTAGAAGATAGGCTACTGGAGTTTTTGGGTGAGCCTTATTTGGAGACGTGCCTCAATGAAGAAGAATCAGAGGAAGTACAACTTGAGTGTGCATGCATGGAAAAGGAAAAAGGAAAAATGGTCTATGTAGTAGATGGTGAAGAGATGGAAAGTTTGGATGTTAACCATTCTGAAGGTATGCGCGAAGTCATAGATAGTGCTGATGAGTGAGCATGCACCTACCATGAGCCATTGAAAACAAAGAAGGTTAACATTGGGACAGAGACAAAACCTAAGGAAGCTATCATTGGGGACAATTGGTTGGAATAAAAAGTTTCAAAGCTCATTGATATGTTGCGTGAGTTCCAGGATTTGTTCCCTCATGGGTTCCATAAACTCAAAGGCATCCACCATTCCTTGGGGGAGATGAAGATCAAGTTTAAGGAAGGTGTGCACCCAATCTGGAAGAGGCCTTCTTGGATGAATCGAAATTTGCACATATGGGTCAAGGAAGAAATAGACAAGATGATAGCATCTGGTATCATTGAGGTTGTGGAAGAATCAAAATGGATAAGCCCAATGGTCATCAGTATCAAGAAGGATGGAAGAATAAGGATCTGTGTGGACTACAGGGACCTAAATGTAGTATGTGTCATCGATCCTTTTCCAACCCCCTTTACTGAAGAAATTTTGGAGGGAGTAGCTGGGCGTGAAGTCTACTCTTTCACAGATGGGTTCTCAGGGTATCACCAAGTCAGGATTGCAAAGGAAGACCAAAGAAAGACAAATTTCACCACTGAATGGGGAATTTTTTCCTACATGGTTATGCCTTTTGGATTGAAGAATGTGCCTATTGTGTTCTCATGCATCATGGTACAAGCATTTCAGGACTTCATCCATAAATTTCTTCAAGTTTACCTAGATGACTGGACTATATATGGGTTGGTAAAAGACCATTGTGACAATTTGAGGCTGATGTTTGAGAGATGTTGGCAATTGAGGATATCCCTCAACATTAAGAAATGTGTCTTTGCTACTCCATTTGGAACCCTGTTAGGACATATTATATGTAAAGAAGGCTTACTAGTGGATCCCACCAAAGTTGCAGTTATTGTGGGATTAGGGGAGCCTACTAGTCAAAGTGCAGTGTGTGGATTCCTTGGGCATATGGGGTACTACAGGAAACTCATCAAGGTGTATGCCAAGATCATCATGCCCTTGGAGGAATTGCTAAAACACAAGAGTTCCTTTCATTGGGGAGAGGCGCAATAGAAGGCATTTGACACTTTGAAGGATAGGCTTGTCATTGTGCCCATACTACATTTTCCTTCTTGGGATAAGCCTTTCCATGTGCATGTTGATGCCTCAGGAAAAACCATGGGAGCAGTACTAGCACAACCTGGTGAGGGGATTGTTGATCATCCCTTGTGTTTTGCAAGTAGAAATTTGACACCAAAGAACAAAATTACACAACTACTGAGCATGAGGCACTGTCTATGATCTACGCGCTACATAATTTTAGGAAGTATCAATTGGAAACACATTGTATATTCTACACGGACCACATGGCATTGAAATACTTGGTGAAACAAGCCCATTTTGCAAGGGTGCATATGTCGTTGGGTCCTATTATTCCAAGAGTTTGAGTTCACAGTGGTTGTAAAACTAGGAAAGAGAAATTCAGGACCTGACCACTTATCAAGGATTAACTCAGGGGAGGATGCACAAAGCATTGAGGATACCATGTCAGACGCACAACTATTTAGGTTGCAGTGTGTGCCCTCAGACTTGGAAGATATCGCAGTATTCTTGAAAATAGGTGTGGCACCAGAAGGGATGAAGGCTCTGGAGAGGAAGTAGTTAGCAATATGTGTCACACCCTACATGTTGATTAGTGGAGATCTGTATAAGTTAGGATGTGATGAGGTTCTGTGCTGATGCATATTAGAACATGAGCACATGGAAATTATGGAGGAAGCACATGGTGGGATTGCAGGAGGACACTATGCAGGAAATGCTACCGCATGGAAGATTCTACTAGCAAGGGCTTTGGTGGGAAACCATCTACCAGGATTGTATTGAGTTTTGCAAGGCCTGTGACCATTGCCAGTGCCTTGGAAAACCTGGAAAGAGGGATGAAATGCCCTTGCGACCAATAGCCAGTGCTGAACCATTTGAAAAATGGGCAATCAACTTTGTAGGGCCAATTTCACCAGCCGCGCGAAGGACTGGTTCATGGTATATCATTACTTGCACTGATTACTTGACATGATGGGTAGAGGCAGCACCTATGAAGGAT
This sequence comes from Taxus chinensis, assembly GCA_019776745.2. Taxonomy (NCBI): domain Eukaryota; kingdom Viridiplantae; phylum Streptophyta; class Pinopsida; order Cupressales; family Taxaceae; genus Taxus; species Taxus chinensis. Next base: position 48,034,407 of record CM034149.1, read on the forward strand.
TGCACTACAGTGACAACTACTATATTTTTATGGGAGAACATAATCAACAGGTATGGTTGTCCTTTAAGCTTAACAAGTGATAGAGGTACACATTTTCTCAATGAAATGGTCAGGATTCTGTTAGCAGAATTTATGGTGGCCCATCACAAGACTACCCCTTATCACCCTCAAGTGAATGGAACTGCTGAGGCATTTAACAAAATACTAAGTCACACGTTGACCAAGATCTATGACATTGGAAGAAAAGATTGGGATGACAAGGTATCAACCATTCTATGGGCATACAAGACAACCTACAAGAGGTTGAACAAGGCCACACCATTTCAATTGGTGTTTGGCATGGAGGCTATTTTTCCAGTTGAATTCATGTTACCATCATTGCGTATAGTGCACACAGGAGGGTTGGATGATGAACAAGTGTTGGAAGAGAGGATTGATAAGTTGATGCAGTTAGATGAAAGGTGATCACTTGCTAGATGGAGTCAGAAGATAGAAAAAGAAAGACAAAAGGCATGCATGATCGTCATATCAAGAACAAGTAGTTTGAGGTTGGGAAGATGGTGTTGTTGTATGATTCCAAGTATCTGTGCCATCCTGGGAAGTTGAAATTCCATTGGTTGGGACCTTACATCATCTCATACATCCTTGATTCAGTGCTTTCAGTTACAAATGCTAGATAGGATGAGATTACCAGGTCATTTCAATGGGAGTAGGTTGAAGCCCTACTATAAATAAGTCTTCTTGGTGTTTGTAAATAAGGCAGTATTTCCAGTTAGCTTAGAATTTCCCTTTATTCTTTTTCTTTTCTTGTGTTTCCCTTTCTCATTGCTTGTTCCTTTCTTTTTGTTTCATTTTGTGCCTTGTGTGCCGGTAACCACATTATTTTCTAAGGTTGTGTATGTGCAGAGGACCACACATCTGTTTTAGTGTGGGGTGGAGTAATGCAAAGCAAAGTATAAGCCAATAGTAAAAGTTGAGTGGCCTAGTAGAAAGAAATGCATAAGAATGAGAAAACGCGTGAGGAAATGGTGGATAATGAATTATGGTGTCAAGAAGGCTGTAACAAAGACCACGTACAAAGGATGAAGAGTGCAGGAACAACATGAGGTAGGTGAGGGAAAAAATCAGGTAAAGGACAGAAGAAGTGCCTTTGGTGCTATAGACATGTGTGTAAGAGTCTTTGGTCAGATTGGATTTTTGAGTGCCAGAAGGTTGTAGAAGGTTTTTCATGCAGGATTGGGTGCGTGGGTAAGGGTTCTTAAAGTCAGCCTAGTGGAAAAAGCCACATTTAATGTTAAGTACATTGGTAGGTGGTATAGCATTTATTGCTGGAGAGGAGAAAAAACTATAAATATGAGGTCAGGAAAGTCATTATTTTACCTTGCTATTACGAAGTTGAAGCGCTCTTGCGAACTAGGGCATCCAGAGAGATTTGTGTGAAGGAAGAAGAATCCTAGAAATCTAAGTGTGTGACTAGAGTAGATCTGCAAACCAAGAGGAAGGAGTACACAGGCATGGGAGAATTAGTTTGTAGTGCACCATCTTGTGGAAGGTTTTCCTAGTTAGGGTTTGGCAGCTAGGGCATGGAGATAGAAGGATTTCTTCCAGGAGTTGAGTTTTGAGATTGAGCAGAGTAGTAGAGCAGAGCAAGGAGTTTTAAATTTTAAACTGACAAGAAAGAATGGCACCAAAGAAGGTGACCATTTCACCAAAGAAACAGAAGGGAAAGGGAAAAGGAAAACAAACCGCTACCATCATGAGCTCCAATGAGGAATGGTATGCAGAAATACAGTACCCAGATGGAGTGTTGCTGGGAAACGAGTGGATGTCACACTTGAGACAGATGACCATGAGTGATTACAACCATCACATGAGCACTATAGAGAAAGAAATGGTGTTGGAGCTGGTTCATCCAACTAACAAGAGGACACTAGATGGAATGCCAATATACAATGACGAGGTGAAAGTAAAGTTGGAAAAGGTAGGGCTATTGCAACTGTATGAGTTGCCTTACTTTGGCAAGCCTGAGTGGCTATATCAATGGTTGATGTCACGCATGCATGAAGACCATTTCTACTTTACAGGCCACAAGATGTGCATAACACCACAGTTGATATCCAAGTTCACTGGCCTGAATTGTGAAGGGGAATCCATAGATGATGATTTGAGTGATAAGGAGGCTATCAAGGAAATAGTAGCAACTTATGACTACAAAAAGGGTTCACGGTACTTTGACATCACAGAAATTCTAGACCCTGTTATGAGAATGGTCACGCACTTGGTCACCAAGCTTAATGATCAAGAAAGATGGACGCAAGTGAACAAGGCATGGTTGAATGTATGCCAGAAAATATCAGAAGGGACCATCTATAACTTATCCACCTTTATTGTGGATGAAATCATAAGCAACGCACAGGAAGGAGAAAAGATATTATTTGGAAATGTCCTCCTCACCATCATCTTCTCAGAGATTGGAGTACCAGATGGGCCAAAAAAGTTTGTTTGGGAGTATCCAGAAGAGAACTCCTCACCCAAAAAAAGGTTTGAGAAGTATACTTGTGAAACCATGATGGTCACTCACAAGGTGTGCCTAGAGAAGTGGTATAAATGAATGTGTGATGCATTCGGGGTAGAGTGGAGGATCCCAGAGTAGTTTCCCATGCTCATGGATGGAGAGGAAGAGTTTGTGGTTTATCAACATTTCTGCATTGGCAGGTTTACTTTGACAAATGGGACTAAGAGCCCATGGTGCAAGCTACCCTTCTCCTTCACCGCACAATACTTCCAAGCAGGGGTCAACTAGTTCAAGGAGGCCAAAAGGCTAAGGTTTGACCTTAGTGAGGTGGACCAAGACCACTACGAGCTGTGCACAAAAGCTCATATACCCTAAGAAGTGCATGCATACGTGGAGAAGTATGTCTCCCATGAAGTACAAATGATGAAGCCTGATAACGTTGTCGATCACCAGAAGGGCTACAACAAGGGTATATCTTCACATAAGGCCTAAGTTTGAGAAAGGAACCTATCTAGAGAGTGATGTCTCCATTCCAGAAGACCCCATAGGTTGGAAAAAGGTTGTGCCAAAGAAGAGGGAAAGAGAAGAGGTGCAGGAGAAGAAGGCACCAAGTGTGTAAACCACACAATCAGTGGGCACTCCAGAAGCAGTCATAAATCCTAGCACTTACATGCACAGAAAGAAGTCCCTAGTCAAGGAAAATACCCCAGAAGAAGAGGAACCAGAGCATGAAGAGACCCTCACACATGAAGAATCACCAAAGAAGAGGTCTCCTATTAAGGAGAAGGAGAAGGAAGAGTCTCCTATACTAGAATCACCAGTTAGGAAGAAGTAGAAGGTGACAGAAGAGGAAAGACTCAGAGGAGACAAAAATATTAGATGCCTACATTGGTGACAAGGATGATGATGAGCCTGAAGGAGGTCAAGACCATCTAGTGTATGATATACATGACTCTGAGGAGGAGGAAGGTGAAGAGAATTATGACAAGGGAGATAAAGAGGAAGAATGATGAGGAAGAAGCAAGAGGATCAAGGAAAGGGGGTGAGCGAAGAGGTAAGCACTAAAAATCAAGGAACCCCAAGCCTCACCAAGGAACAAGTGGAGAAATCCATGGAGAGAGAAGTGGCAGGAATCATTAAGGATTTGGTGGAATAGGAGTTGGAGTGGAGCACAGATGAAATTTTGAAGGAGATAGAAGAAGAAAGCATTGGGAAAGAATATGGTAGCATGGGTGGGAATCCCAATTTGGTGGTAAGCTTCCCAAAAGTTACATGAAAAGGTGGGAAGGGCATAGTGGTAGCACAAGGGAAAGGAATGGGATACATTAATGATCTAAGCAAGGTGCTACAAGTGCATTTGCAAAGCACCGTACCAAAAGAACAACTCCTAGCTATGGCTTCATTTGATGAAGAAGGCACATATCCATGAACCATAAAGATGCTATCTTGGGCATTTGAGTCCCATGTGGATGAACCTGAGTTCGAAGTAAGTCAGAGAGTGTTGATGAAGGTGCTAGAAACAAAAGGAGTAAATCCCTTGGTGAATGCTCAACAATTATCAGATGAGCAGGTCTACAACATTCTAAACAAAGTTTTAGTTGAGATTGAGGCCAGACTATTCAGAAGGAATGATAGAGTGAGATTCCTAGAGGAGGAATTGGAGAAGGAAAAGAAGGAGCTCACTGAGAAGAGAAAGGACTTGAAGTAGGAAGAGCTTATCAGCACACAATTAAGGTGTGAACTGAAAGAGGAGAAGGAAAGGGTGCACGAGCTACACAAGAAGATTAAAATGATTACGGGTCCTATTGTTTTAAAGCATCCTGACTTAGCGCCACCTGAGAAAAAATATGAATCAACCTTGCAGTGTCTGGAGGATTTGACCCGCATCCTCACAATGGAAAGACATGACCACTTTCCTTAGAGTCTACAGAAGAAGTGTTGGTGTGCCAAGAGAAAGAAGAGAAGATGAAGGTTGTCGAGATTGTTTTGATATACTAAACTCCTTACAGAGGTAAAGGCCACCGCACAAGTTGCAGAAGCTGCATATGACAACTACATTGATAGAGATAGAATGACAAGCATCTTTTTCACCACTCATGAAATGGAACTCAAGGAGTTTCAAGAAAAGAATAAGGGGAACAGGGTAGAAAGAGATAAAATCCTAGCCGAGGTAGAAAAGAAGTCAGAAGCTATCGAGACCTTGTGAGGCTTGATCAAAATCTAGCTAAAGGAATTATACCCCCAAATCACCCACAGGATGGATGTGCTTGATGACTTGGGAAAACAATTGGAAAGTATTTTTGAGAAAATGAGTGCCAAAGGGGAGGAATTAAGTTTTGAGGAGGTGAGCACCTTAGTCAGAGACCTCTGTCAGCAAGTGCAAAATGAGGTTGATGCTTGGGAAAAGCTAGAGGCATAAATCGGGAAGGATTTCCCTCTCCTCCTTCAAAAAAATAAGCATTTTTTCTCCTTCATTCTCCCCATTCTTTCATTCTTTCTCCCAATTCTTCATTCCTTCATTCTTTTCCCCCCTATTCAAGATCCCACCATTCTTTATTCATTTGAAGAGAAGTGTTTCTGAGGATGGAGAATAGGCGTAGTGTGGGGTGATGTCAGGCCCCAGAATATTGGCTAAGTACAAGAAGGTGCATGGGGCAAGACCTATTTGAAGAAGGGCGTGCAGGTTGAAGGCACACAGGGAAGGGTTTCTAACAGGGTTTAGCATAACACATAGCACGTGTGTGCATAAGATAAGATGGTTTTGGGACTTAGCCATATTCAGAGTTCCAGACAACACATGAGGAAAGCGTGACCCATCTAGCATGCAGAGTGGATAAGGTGCCAACCTGGCAGCTGTAGGATCAAGAATGGAATATTCCATGCATGCGATGGAAGGATCTAGAAGGACATCATTGCAAAGAGTGGAGAGCTTGGATCAAAGGAGGCATGCTCTATTGGAGGACCACTTGGACACTTGGCAACCAATCTGTTACCTCAGAAGGCATGGTGGTGAAGGAAAAAAGCTATATATAGAGATGCGTGGGTAGTAGAAGGTAGCAGTAGAAGAGAGAAGAGGTGGTGGAAGAGAGGTGAAGCTCTACAAAAATATTATGGAGGATTCTATGGGTTGGGATTAGAGGAAATATAGGAGTGATGGCATATTTAGAGGGATGGGTCTATGTTTATCCTTGTAATATGAAGGACATAGTTTAGTTTCTGATGCATGACCTTGCTCTGCATTATTATATGGGTCTTTTATGGCCTCAATGAATGTAATTTGGTTACTGAACTCATGAATATGAATATAAGGTTCTATTCTAAAGCATATATGTGTTCATGAGCATAAGTTCTAGTGTATTTCCTTTGTGTTATGAATCATTTCTATATGTTGTTTGATATTATATTTCTCTTTTATGGATGCAATGATATGACAAACTCATCCTAGGCTTTTAAAATGAATGCATGGTTATTTTCCATTCTTTTACACTTGAGTATCTGTCATAGATGATGTATTCTCACACAACTCACATAATATATTCATGTTAGTTGTTTCAAGTATTCCATTAAGCTTTTATATTTGATTTAACTATTGTTAGATTCAATAAGCATTAGCTCAATTAGATTATGTGGTATTAGTCTTAGCTTTGTTTGGAACTTTTAGTAGTCTTCATTTGGAATGCCTGGTGGGACATTTACCCCATTACATTCATTTTTAAAGCTTTTTAACTTAGTTTGAAAGTTTTTAATTTCAAGATTTATGTATTAATTTCAAGTTTTCTAGAATAGTTTCAAGTTTCCTAGTTTAATTTCAAGCTTTCTAGATTACTTTCAAGCTTTTTAGATTAGTTTCTCAAGCTTTTTAGATTAATTTTAAAATTTTAGAGTAATTTTTAAAGTTTTGTAGATCAATTTTTAAGCTAGATAGTTGTTTCAGCTAGATTAGTAGTAGAGGTTGTATTTTCATGTTCTTTATAGGATAAAAGGAGGTGAAGTGCTGCAAAATTTCCTCACAAAACCAAAGTTTTTTATCTTTTTAAAAAATTCCTTGTCAAAAGTCGTATTTTGATCACCTATAGGAAGGCTTGCACCTATGCTTCAAAGGGTGCATCTGTGCTTCAAGGTCTACATTTGTTCTCAAAAGGGTGTGTCTATGATTTAAAGTGTGTGCATGTACCTCTCTGGCCACGCCTATGCATCACTAAAATTTTTCCCTTTGTGTGTAACTCGTACATGTGCATCAAAGTCTGTGCCCATGCCTCTCTGGTCACGCTTGTGCATAACTGATCGTGCAAAATTGACATAGGCATGCCTTTGCGTCAATTTATATACATGTGCTTTAAGGTCTGTGCCCATGCTCTATAGGACACACCTGTGCATAAAGATGCATGTTGGCATACTTAGGTAAAGTTTGCTCAAACTTCAAAATTTCAAATTTTGGTTTTTAGTGTTCCTGTCATTTTTAAGGGTTTTTTAGTTGTTGTTACTGTCAATTGTTTTATTTTAGAGAAATATTTCTAACAAAATTAACTTATGGTTTGATAAGTGATTTTTATGAAAATTGGCTTAGGGTTTGATGAGTGATTTTTTTTTCATGTTTTGTATGAGTTTGGACTAGGTTTGTGTATGATCTTCTCTTGCTCTTTGTGTGATCTTGAGAATCAAAAGCACCTCTAAACTACTTTTTGCTAATTTAGAGTAAGTAGAAAAAATCATCATTTATTTATATGCTTAGGGTTGCTTTTTCACTTAATAAATAACCAAGGCTAAAATTTGTGTATGCTCTTCCCTTACACCTAGTGTGATCTTGGGAACCAAAAGCAATTTTATTATTTCATTAAGAAGCACTTGAATTAATTGGGAATAAACATTGATTTGCAAATTTTTATGGTAGTTAATTGATTTATAAGCTTTTCATCTAGTGGGGTTACTTATTGTGTATGCTCTTCTCTTGCACCTAGTGTGATCTTGAGAACTAAAAGCAACATTTAATCCTCTTTCTATGATATTGTAGATATTTTTGGACTACTAACCATTTGTGTGAAGGACGTAACGCTAGTTAAAGAAAGGATGAATCTCTTCAAACCAAATTCTAACATTCACGTGTCTTGTAGGTTTTCACCGATGGTTTAAACTAAATTGCTTAATGCAAAAGATAAGAAAATACACCAACACACCATTCAAAACACCGTATTGCAGGTTTCAGTCAAGAGCTACAGCTTGTCTGATTTAAAGTAGGACATAACTCCTTTGGCATAAGCCTAAAAATACAATAACAAAGTAGTTCACGCAAAAGGGAACCTTGTGAACAAAATGGGAAAGTGCTCCAACTACCAAATTGATTAGTACACCTTGGTGAGATTAGAGTCAAATTTATTTCCATTGCGACCCCAGTGAAATTAAAACTGAATGCATTTTTATGCTCATTTTATTGAAGGGGGTAAAGTAAAGCCAAGATACTCTAAGACTAGTCAGTGTGAATTTCTTGGTAATCGAGCTCGCAGAGATATCTTGTGACACATAGAGAGAACCCCTAGGAAAGATTTCCGGATTGGAGACAATTTTGTCTTAGTTGTTATACTTGAGAGCTCTCACAAAGTGACATATTTTTTATATTCAAAGTCTTATTTTTCGAACAAGGGAAAAAATATCTTAAAGTTGAAACCACGTGACATTTCATCACGAAATCTATTTAGTGTTACTTTGTCCTAGTTTTTCACTTGTCCTAAGACAAGGTGAAACTCTACCAAAGTTACACCAAGTATTTGTCATCATCACTTGGTGTACTCCTTTGTTTTCTTGTTGCTCATTTGGAGACAAAAGAAGAAAACACATACGAATACCTACTAGAAATAATCATGTCCACCACTTTTGTAGTCTTCTTGCATGACCAAATTGCAATGTCGGAATGCAAGTGTTGAAAGTGTGAATGGTATGTCATCACGTTCTAGTATCCCCTTTGTCTCAAACCCATATTGAGACTTATTATCATTGTAGTTAGGTTATCTTATCAATGAATTCTTTTGAGTTGTTACGCTTCCCGCATTATAGCCATACAATTGTGATATTTACGTCTTGTTTCCATTGTGAAACTTAGCCTAAATATCTAAATTATATTGTTACGATGCTTGCACACCTATTAATTCCTTGATAAACTTAAGCATAGTTTTTACATCCTAGCCTTATCTTGAGATTTGTGAGTGTTGAGGTCACTTTGTTAGCATCGTTATAACTCCATTTTGATACTAAAATCTTTATTTCTTACAAAGTTTGATTAAAGTATCCAAATAGCATTGTTACACTGCTCACATTGGTATCATCCATCTTACAAGAATTGGACTTTGTTAGTGTCTAGAAACTAGTTCTAGTATACCTTGTTAGAGGATCACGTCAACACTCTCTTAACAATTAGATCTTGTTTGTTTCAAACTTGACCTAACTAGTGATATTGTGTTGTCACTATTTTGTTTCAAATATATCTCGAAAAACCGTAGGGAGTAAACTTTTGTTGTGATTGGATTTGAGTTTTATACATCATTGTATTGTCTTAGCTATCTCTTGTCATATATTAACTTTTTAGGGTAAGTCATTCTTTATTATTTGATATCCTTGGGTTCATATTGATCCTTCGAATTCGTGACCATTTATTTTTTGGTATTCTTTGTAATGATTTGATGTCATTACGTCACTTGGTTTGTTGTAGGGCCCATGTTTACCAAATTTCTAGTTGGTTTCCGTTGTGCTACCCAAATCGACACGCGACTTCATTCTAATTGAAGGATTTCAATCACAATATATTGGTCTAGACATTTGTATCCCAAAAATGCCAACAATGACCAACTATCGCAAGGTTCCTTATACGTATGACACTAAAGAATCAAATTTTCAGCATTCTCATCAAAGGATGTCCATCACGGCTAAGCCTTGTTTGGTTCTTCACTTTAGGGAACCCATTTGGGTGCCCTGTAACCCACCATCTCATAGTCGATGTTATGGTTTGGGTGCTTCTGATCTAAATTATTATTCAGGTTCCCCCCACTCTTCTTCTGATTCCAATCCAAATTATTCTTCTAATTCTTCAGATTCACCTCGGCCTTCTCAAAATTGTCATCAGAGTTATTCACTTCATTCTACTCTTAAGTCACAGTTCTCCCTTTCTTCGTAGGACTCCCTTTATCAGTCACCTAAATGACATATTCCTCCTTTGAAGATATGTGCAACTCCAAGATCCATTAATCAAACATCTAATTTGGTTCTTGAGTCATGGTCCTCCCTTGCTTTGCAGGACCTCCCTTATTCACTGCATTGACAATCACTTCCTCCATTGAAGATTTGTGTGAATCCAAATTATTCTAAGTAGACACCTACATCGCAATCATCTAAGTCAACTCCCATGTCGCAATCATCTAAGTTGACGCATACATCGCAAACACATCAGACAACTCCTATGTCGCAATCATATGCTGATTTTCTACACAATCCTTGTTATTTTTTGGTAATATTTCATCTTCTAGGAAAGACAATACCAATCAATTCTAAATATACATCTTCTTCTACTCGTGAGCCATCTAGATCAAAATATACTTCATCTCTTGAGTCATCATCTTCTTAATATTCCGAACCTGTTGGACCCATTTCTTCTAGTCAACCTTTCATGGTTGAAGAAAACTACCCATACCGATTGATTCATTTCAAAATGAAGAAGAAATCACAGAAATCACGGGGTCACATGATGACATTCCCCTAGAGGATCACACGGAATAATTCTCTTTAGACTCGATATGTTCACGTATTGTGGGGAAGAGGTTGCTTACACTTATCAGACCATAGAGGAAGACCCTAGGATCATTTCACTTGATCCTCCTGTTTCACTCGGAATGACTCGTTCCTATAGAAACAGATAAGAGTTAGGTGCTAGGAGGAATACCTGTAGAATGTCGAGATGGTGTGCGCGTACCGTAGAGAAAGATCAGGCTGATTGTGAAGAACTCCTTTTTGTCTTGGAAGGACTACCTGCAAATAAGAACACAAGACCACAAGATTTGATTAAACAATAAATGAGGAAGCTGCCTTGGGCCCAGGAAATATAAAACTTCCTTTCGAAGGTGGTCAGTTCCCCTGCTAATATGAATTAACACAAAAGACTGCAAAATATCAATTAGATTACTTGGTTGAAACTAGTAGGAGAAGGCTGGTTTCTGGTTAAGTCAGGGTAACCGATACCGGTTTCTAGTAACCGCCGTCGGTTGGGTCTAGGACCTGTAGGTTGATTGTTTTGGTGGGGTGTTTGTGTTTCTTGGTGTTGGTAAGGTTGGTTTATGGATGATATTAGGAAATGAGATGATGAGGGGTAAAAGAATGACAGCTAGATGCAATGGGATCTTGAGTAGTGGGTTCAGAACTAGATTTAGGAGGACTGTGATTCAAAGAGCATAAGAAATGTTATAGCAGAGGACATGCAAGATATGACTTACTGGTTTTGGCAAAGATGCAAGTTGATATCCTCTACTACAAGCACTTCTGGTTTCTTCACTCGTCTCTGCTTGGTTAAGTGAAGATCTGGACTCTGTTTTTCGCTCCCAATGATCTCCGTTGTTTCAAAAATCATTCGACCGATCTACAAAAATGAAATTCCGATCTGTTGTTTTGGTTTGGGGAGCCCATTTACAGGGAACCGATGGCGGTTACGTAACCGACGGCGGTCGAGTAGGAACCGGCATCGGTAAGGAAAAAGTAGGCTATTTTTAGTAAAATAGCCCAACTTCCCTGCTTTTCTCCCGAGAGATCAGTTGCGGGCTTGGTCAAGTGGCTAGAAGGTCAGCTTTGGGTGCGAGTAAGGAGGCATTAGTTATGGATGTGAGTCTAGACCAAGTCATGGGTCTTAATTAGGTTAGTTTAGGGTTAGGGCTAGGTCATGATGAGGTGGCAAAGTGAGGTGGTGGGTAAGGTGATGTGGATTTATCAATTATAAGGTAATTAATAAATAATTGTGTAAGGTTTAGGTGATGAGGTTAGATTGCGAGATGAGATGCGGGTCACAAGGGGTCGTAAGACACAAATTTGGTGTCTACACCTCCTCTTATTCTTTCATTTTCTCATTCTTCCTTGTGTGATGAAATGCTTGGGTCTGGTATTGTTCCACAACCTATCTTCTCATTACCCAATCTTTCTTTATCTATCAATATTCCTCCATCACAATCTAACCTTGGGTCGCCACCTGGTAGCCCATCACCTACTTTTATATGTGGGACACCTTCGAGTAGCCCTTCATCATCTATTTATGGTTCGCCTTCTGGTAGACCATTTTCTTTTATCTCGGGGACATGTTCTAGTAGTCCCTTATCTTCTATGTTGGGGGCACATCCTAACCCCCCCTCATCTTTGATTCTTGGGCCACATCCTATTAGCTCATCATATTCTACATATGGGACACCTCCAGGTAGGCCTTCATCTTCAGTCTATGGGACACCTCCTGGTAGCCCATCCTTTTCTATACTTGGGGCACGTCCTAAAACTCCCTCATCCTGGCTTCTTGCACCACATCCTAGTATCCCATCATCTTCTATATATGAGACACCAATAGGATACCTTCATCTTCAATCTTAGGGACATATCCAAGTATTTCTTTATCTTCATTCTATGGGACACCTCCTAGTAGCCCATCCTCTTCAATTCTTGGACCATACCCTTCGCATCCATCATATTATCCTTTTATCAATGATTGCGGCAAGCCCACCTTCATTCCTCACATCAATTCTATTCATCCACTTTCTTCTCCCACTTTGTTGGATCAGAAAAGTCATGTATCATCTTGTAGGAAACCCAAATGGTTCTTTCATCCAACTACGATTAAAAATTCTAAGAGCTCCAAAGCTCCCAAAATTTCAAAATGATCTTAAAGTTTAGAATCAAACACAATTTAAAAATGCACATCAACGCAACCATCAAGTATGAAAAAAAGTGCAGAAACCTCTTGATAGGGAACTCAAGCTCCCACATATGAAATCCACGTTTCATGATAAATTTCAGCTATTTGTTGAGTATGAGCTCACCACAATCATCCAGATCAGGGATCATATGAATCTTGATCAGTAAACATGCCTAATCTTCCTTATCAAGGAAATTGCTAACATTTTTGTTAGATCTTATCACATCAAGTGACCTTGTCGATCCCACCTTTAAAAAAAAGAGAAAAAATTTCAAAAAAACAAAAAAATGATGAAAACAGTTAAAAAATCAAAGGTACAATGATCAAACATTGCAATCAAGTATTGCATACACAGATGTTTTTTCCTTTATTTTCATCTTCCTTTGTAAATCACCCACCATTTTCATCCCTTCAATGATATTTTTTTTAGCTAATTCACACACATTTTGTGACATTTATCTCTATGGTATCCGTTTGACCTTGGTATTTTATCACCTTGGTAAATTAAAGAACGATTGGCCTCTTGGAGATCTTATCACTATTTACATCTAATAAACTTGTTGTGAAGAAACTTTTAGATATATTTGTTGACACTATCCAATGTCATCATCACAATCACTTCTTCCTCCTTCCATCAAGCCATCAGTGGTTCTTAAACCCTTGTCAAACAAGAGAGCTGAAATAACTTTTTAGAAATCAAAACAAAATCAATCAAATCAAAAAGCCAAAGCTAAAAGCAAAAGCAAATTGATATATAACTCTCTCTTGGGGTATTTCCAATAATCTCTACCAGGGCTATGGATTCTTGATTGGTAGTAGAAAAATGTTGTGATTAAAATCAAATGCATTTCCATCAGGGCTATAGACGTCTGGCTGGAAGTGGAGCAATGTACGACTCTCCTTCAACAATCCATTCACAAAAAAAAAAAAAAACTTTGAAAAATAAATCATTCCCACACATTGGCTAGGGTGTCTTCACTTGTTGTCTATCAAATCTTCCCTCCAAGAGGTAATAAATTTCCATGTTCACACACTGGATCTCTATGAGAAAACAAGATTAGTATGTTACCAAGTGTCTTTTTTTGGACCATTTTTAGATTCTTACTCTAGTCTGTATCTTGTCTCATGATTCGTGCCTTTGTATAACCGCTTATTCATCACGAGGCTTCTAAGCTACATTCATGTTGTTCTTCTAATTCGTTCAGAACATCCATGTGTAAAATATTTCCTTTTTACCATGTTTGCAGGCACCTTTGTACCATTTCTCACAATAATCTTCTACTTCTCTCTATCATGTGCTTCTTGGTCAGCTTACGTTAGGGGCATCTTTACTCCTTCCCAGAACGTCATTGGGTTATGTTCATCATCATGATTGAGCCTATTCATATTGGCCTTGATCCAACTTCTGCGTGTGAAGAGTTTTCCTTTGACTATTCCCATCTAACGATGGGGGAAAATTCACATCTTCACTTTCTTGCACATATGTGTGTCATTCTTCTCTTGTACATCCCATCTGCCGTTGGGGAATCCACGTTTCTTCGTTTCATGTACATAGCTTCAGAAAAATTCTAAAAAAATAAAAAAAAACTTTCAAATATGTTTTGAAAATAATAAAAATTCAAATATGTTTCAAAAAATAAAAAACCCAAACAAATTGGTAAAACAATCAAAAACCCAATTTTTTTTTTGGTAAAATCATCAAAAATCCAAAAAATTGCAAAAATTCATTTTCTTTTCAAAAATTGGTAAACGACATGCACACAGTTGATGCTTGTATCAAATTTATTTTCCTCAAACATCTAAATGTGTCCTACAAAAACAAATTTCTTAGGCTCTTGTTCGTTCTTGTCTCAAATGACTTGTGGATCATCGTGATCTACCTCCATTAACAAAGTTGGCTTGCTTACTATGTCAGTACTCCCGTGGAATAGTGAGTTGCCAAAGACTGTGTCATAGTTCACGAATGTTTTCCATGGGACTACTTGTGTCCTCTATTATTCCCCTCTCATGTATCCTTATTTGGGGGACCATTTTCAACCCTTGTCATTACAACATTAACATTCAGGAATTGAAGCTGGATAACAAAAAAATTGGTGCAACTGCCTTGAACGTTGTTTTTTTAGTAATATGGTTGTACTTGTTTCTCTGTTAGGTTAGTTGGTTTACTTTCTCGTATTGCATTACATTATGTATATTGCATGGAGTTATGTATTTTTAACAATGAACAAATGTTAGTAATTTAGCTTTTCATGTTATGTTACACTTTTGTTTATTTTAATAAAGGCTAATTGTATAGATCATAGGGGCAACTTGATGAAATAAAATTTTCTTATTGATAGATTGGAGGAAAAGAAAGAGTCATTCCCATTCTCCATTATTGTTTCTTATCACTACTATTTTTTCTTCCAAATCATACGGGGCAATAAAAAATCATGTTTATCCATGTCCTTATTTCTTTTATTTGTTTCAATCATATGTTCAATCGTCGATTGACTTTTTCTATCACCTCATTGACACTCGAGGGGGCATCATTAATTCTACTAATTTTTCTTCAAAAATTTACTTGCTTATGCTTGTCTACTATATTTGAAGTGAAGTTACTTACTTCACCTCAAACAAGGGCAAATGTAGACACCTAAATTCTGCTTTTGCAATCTTATTGCCAAAAGCACATAAATCACTCTCATTCTTACCATTTCCATTATAATTAGTGATTTCCACTAATTAACTAACTTTTCTTACCATTTTGGTCAATTAACAACACTTTGTTGATTATCTATCCTCTTTCGTATCTAGGATGCCACTTTACGACAAATCGTAAGTCAAAATCCTCTTCTAAACAGATAATTAGTGATTATTAGCTAATTAAGTCTATTTTACCCTTATATTGGTCAACATACCCTATTATTGGCTAAAACCCCTCTTCCAACCACTTAAAATCCCCCCCATTCCTTCCACAATGTCTCAGCAAGATTCAAAATCTTATCCTAGCCTCCTAATTGACCCTAAGTGGTTGATGAAGGCTCCTCACATATTGATCACTTGTTAATTCACTAATTGTGATTAGCAAACTTTAATCATGATTAGAAATTCTTAATCTAATTTTTGCTTTTTGTCCTTCAAGCACTAAGATGCTAGTTTTCCTCAAAGTAAAAACTATAAAAAGGACTAACCACATACCATTAAACTTTACACCATGCTTTGAATTGCATATCATATAAGAAATATGATTAATAGTCAAGCTCAATCCTTGCCTCAAGTCTTCAATAAGGATAGTAAATGGGCATCCAATATGATCTTGTAGTCATTGTTAGAGAAACCATCTCACCTTCCTTGGAGTAGCAATAACTCCCAATTTGATTGCTCCTAGATCTATTTAGGTTTATGTTAGTTAATTGAACATACTAGTAGGAGTGCTTTAGCTAGGTTTTGAATTATATTTATGTTAGTTGTTTCAAGCATTCCATTAAGATTTTATCTTTCATGTAACTATTGTTAGATTCAATAATCATTAGCTCAATTAGACTATGTGGTGTAAGTATTAGCTCTGTTTGGAACTTTTAGCAGTTTTCATAAAGAATGTGATTACAAAGAGGTTGTAAAGAGTGTTAGGGTGTGTGTTAATGAATAGACATAGGTCTAGGTTTGTGTCAAAATCCATAAATGTTGAAAAGTTATAAAAAATGATTCCTAGTGTGTATATAAGCATATGAGTGGGCATGAGAGTAATATGAGGAGGTAGTTAGGGTAAGAGGAAAAGATAAAATGAATGTAAGCTCAAGGATGAGGGGAAGTTGGTTACTCGAGGAAAGAGACCAAGGAGAGGAAGATTGTAGAGAAACATGAAATTTTATGTATGTTACACTTAACTAAATTGATGAAAACTATGTTTTTGCTTATACTTATTTTGTTGTGTTCTTTTCAAGAGCTCTTATCAAGGAATTTGAGGTTTGTATATCTAGTGATCACTTTTATAGTGATTTTAGAGATTGTTTTTGAGGCTAATAACCATTTCATGAAGGTTTGTTTCTACCAAAAGTTGACGCTTGACTGTGGGTGCGATAGTGAACAAGGGTATAATAGGTTTTTTTATGTGGTTTGATTATAATCTTGCTAAAAAGTCTTAGTAGCAGTAATTTCATGAAATAAAGTGATGAAATAGACCATTTCAAAGCTTGGAAGATTGAATAACTTCCTACTTCCCATTTGCATGCATGAAATAATTTATAGAATCTAGAAACTGTGTTTTTGCTCTCATAAGTTGCTCAAATTTTTGTGGATTTTTGTTATGAGAGGTGCATAGAATTTATGTTGTCATATTTGCAATCATGTGATGGTAGTGGCTCTAAAGTTTAACAAATAATTCTTCAAATGGTTTTATAATTCTATTTGATAAAGGTTGAGGGTTTGTAAACCCTTTCAACGTGCATGTGCAGTTTCAAATCTCATTAGACCACCATAATCAAGCCTCGACACTACTTTCATCCTCACTGTTAGATCAAAAATTTTGAGGGGGGCCTAAAAGATGTAGAGGCAAATTTTGAATTCCTAAAAACAAGTAATTTTAAAGATACAAGATTTTATGCATTACCATATCTGTGTGGAGTCACAATTAGGCTATTTGAGAAAATGAGTTTTGAGTACCTCAGATTTTCCATTAGACCATTAAATCTAGAACAAACCATCTGCACAATGCCCTTAGATGAATAGAAGAAGAATTTAAAAAAATGATGGCTCAAATAGGATTAATCTATGATAGTCCTATAAGATGCAGAGCACAGTGAGGTATGATGATGGTTTTGGTTTTGAAGCACTTAGCCATAGAAATTGGAACCCAGAATTGGCAGATATCATCTTTGCTATCTATTTTGAAATATTATTAAAGAAATGTAATTATATGTTGGATCATTTATGATAAATTCTTGGCAGTCTCCATATAAACCTTGTCACAGTCCTGAAGGACTGATGGTACAAGTTACTTTGGAAAGGAAGTATGTTGTTGGATTAGAATTCAGATAAAGAAATTTGCATGCAAGATAAAATAAAAATGGGAGCTTGAAAATGTTAATAATGTGTTGAATAAGTGTGTAAATTTAGAGTTATGACTAGAAACATGAAGAGGCAAGACTAGTAAGGTCTATGGTGCAAGGAAAGAGGGAAACTGAAGTTGTAAGAAGAGGGTAAGGAATTAGACCCTTAAATTTACACCACACCTTTACAAGTATAAAGAGGATTAGGAAATTCCATCAGAGTGTTGTGGGTCAACACAGTTTGTCTCATTCAATAAATTACCATAATACTTCTTCTTGAGAGTTCCAGGGACAATTTTGAAGTAATTTGAGAAAAAGAAGGTTTTGATCAAGTTACATGCCTTAGAATGATTAAAGTAGCATTGGATAAAGGTGACAAATAGGGTGAGAGTATTGAGGAGTGTAGATAATCCTAAACAATAAATTTTGTTAGGTTTTCTTAAGTCCATTTATGGACAAGACATTGGCTATAAGAGTAAAAGGAGAAGTTTAATCAAATTTCTTGGTTTCAGTGATAATGTTGGATTTCATAGCTTAGAGTGGCATGAATGAAAACATTATATGCATGAATGAGAGGAATGATAGTGTATGAAAGATTCTAAAAAATTCAAGCTAGAGTCAAGTGACCAATAAACAAAATCTTATACATAGGGTAGGAAGGTGAATGAAAAAGCTTATATCTAGATAAATGATTGAATGCACTATAAATGTAAATGGGCCTCTACATCATTTGGTATCAGAGCTAGGATAATGAACATATTATTGTGGCTGATATTTAAAGTGTAAGTGTGAATGTGAGATTGCAGGTACAAGAGAAGAATTGAGAAGAAGTGAAAGAGTGAAAGAAGAAGAAAAAAATAAGACACCAAGAGGCCAGGTTTGAATCCTAGGTGAGGTGTGGAGGAGAGCAAGGTTAAAGGGACTTGTTCAAGAGAAGAAAGAGAAAGATGGAAAAGGAAGAGTTAGTGTTAGAGCTAGTAAGAATTTTAAGCCTCAGGAAGAAGAGTCAAAATGAGAAAAATAAGAGAGAGAAGGCCAAGAGGAAATAGGAAGAAAGAAATTTTTATATGTGGTTTGAGAAAGAGCCGAGAGAACTCAAGCATGTAGCTATGGTTGAGGAATGGATACTAAACATGGAAGAAGAAGATGTAGATGAAGAAGAGGAGTATTTATGGAAAGAAGAAGAATAAGAAATCATATATGAAGAAGTGATCTATTGAAATCCTGAAGAGGGAGAGTCACTTGAAGATATGGATGAGATAGGAGAGGAAGATGAAGACAAAGAAGAAGGTACAATAGTAAATCAGTGTACTAATGATGTATGTGAATCAAGTTGTGTTCCCCTTGAGGTTATTTTGTTTGTAAATACTCCAAAAGAAGATGAAATAAGATTTTCTAGACCTAAATATAATGAAGATGGAAAATATATGGATAAGTTTAAGCTAAATGAAGAAATCAAAGTGCTTGATGATTTATTTTCTCATGTGGACAAGGAGAAAACTAGTTTGGATGAGGTAAATGTAGGTGAAAAAGAGATAGAGCAACATGTACAAGAAGACATGAGTGCATTTGAAGAAGGCAAGGTAAACCAAATTTACTCCAAACTTACTTATTTGATGACTGAGATTGATATTTCATTAGGTGAATTCCTAGAAATTGTGGAAATAGATTCTATTGGTGCATTTGGGAAGCAAAAGGAAAATGAAATAAACAATATTGAATAGGGAAACAAGCATGGTGATAAATTTTTCATAGGTCAATTAGATGATTTGTTATAAGAATTATTGTGTATGATAAATGAGGAGAGATAGAGAGAGAGTGGGTACAACCAAGAGAATGATGGATTCTTGGGTAAATGAAGATGAACATGAGGATAATGCAGGTGCAGGTAAAGAACTAAGGAAAGATGAGATGATGGAGAACACAAAGAATCAAATATGCAAGCAAGAGAAACAAGAATATGGGAAATTTTTAGTCTTTTCAAGTAAAGAAGATGATGAAATCATGAGAATCAAAGACTATGCAAAGAAGAATGAAGAAAATGTGTATTTTTTTTTGTGTTTATTTATCCAGGTATAACTAAAGAAAGGTTGAAGTTAAAGAAGATCAAGATCGAAGTGAAGAAAAAGAAGAGAAAATTCAAGGAAAATGCAAATATGAAGAACAATTTTTGGGACCCAGGTGGTTGTGAGACAAGAAAAGGTAGTAAGAGTATAAGAGGAAGGGAAAGGACAAGTCAAGAAGATCAAGAGATAATAGAAGAAACTAAATGGCAGTATAAGGATCCTTTTCTTGACCTAGGGAGTATGATGTAGGAGCATCATGGAATGAGAAGAATTATGTGGTCAATCCTCCTTATTTTCATGATTTGGAGTTGTTGGAACATGTTAAAAATCCTTAGATAGTCTCAGGAAGTCATTATAAGCAAGCAATAAGGTTTAAAAATTTGAATTCTCTTTCTTATAGTATTTCCCTCCAAAAAGTGAATTTGAAATTGTAAGGGCTTAAAATAAAGAATGTGGTTACAATGAGGTTGTAAGGAGTGTTAGGGAGTGTGTTAATGAATAGACATGATGTCATATGTCTTGGGTTGTGTCAAATTCCATAAATGTTGAAAATTTATAAAAAAATGCTTCCTAGTGTGTATATGAGCATATGAGTGGGTATGAGAGTAATATGAGGATAAGAGTAATATGAGGAGGTAGTTAGGGTAAGAGGAAAAGATATAATGAATGTAAGCTAGAGGCTGAGGGGAAGTTGGTTACTCCTCAAGGAAAGAGACTAAGGAGAGGAGGATTGTAGAGAAACATGAAAACTTTTGTATGTCACACTTAACTAAATTGAGGGAAAATATGTTTTTGCTTATACTTATTTTTTTGTATTCTTTTCAAGATCTCTGAGCATGGAATTTTAGGTTTTTATATTCATTGATCACTTTTACAGTTCTTTTAGAGAGTGTTTTGGAGGCTAATAACCAGTTCATGAAGGTTAGATTCTAGAAAAATTTGATGCTTGATTGTGGCTGTGACAGTGAACAAAGGTATAGTAGGTTTTTGATGTGGTTTAATTATAATATTTATAAAAAGTCTTGGTAACATTAACTTCATGAAGGAAAGTAATTAAATATACCATTTCAAAGGTTGGAAGATTGAACAACTTCTTATTTCCCATTTGTATGCATGAAAGAACTTGTAGAATCCATAAACTGTGTTTTTGCTCTCTTAAGTTGCTCAAACTTGTGTGGATTGTTGTTATGAGAGGTACATAGAATGTATGTTTTCATCTTTTCAATCAAGTGATGGTAGTGGCTTGAAATTACAACAAATAATTCTTCAAATAGTTCTAGAATTCTATTTGATTAAGGTTGAGGGCTTGTAAACAATGTCAACGTGCATGTACAGTTCCATATCTCACTAGACCACCATAATCAAGCCTTGGAACTACTTTAATCCTCACTATCACTTCAGAAATTTTAAGAGGGAACTAATAAATGCAGAGGTGAAGTTTTAATTCTTGAAAACAAGTAATTTGAAAGATACAATATTTTATGTATTACCGGATCTGTATGGAGTCACAATTAGGGTTTTTGAGAAAATGAGTTTTGAGTACCTTAGACTCACCATTAGACCCTGAAATATTGGAAAAACCATATGCTCAATGCCATTAGATGAATAGAAGAATAATTTTTGAAAAATTATGGCTCAATTAGGAGGAATCAATGAGTCCTATAAGAGGTAAAGCACAGTGAGGTATGACGAGGGTTTTGATTTTAAAGCACTTAGCCATAGAAATTGGAACCTAGAATTAGTAGATATCATATTTTCTATCCCTTTTGAAAGATTATTTAAAACAATTACTTATTTTTTGGCTCATTTGTGATAAATTCTTGACAGTCTTTGTAGAAACCCTGTCACAGTCCTGAACGACTAATGGTACAAGTCACTTTGCAAAGGAAGTATGTCGTTGGATTAGAATTCAAATAAGGAAATTCACATGTAGGATAAAATAGAAAATGGGTTCTTAAAGATGTTAATAATGTGTTAATAAGTGTGTAAATTTAGAGTTATGACTAGAAACACGAAGAGGCAGGACTAGTAAGGTCTAGGGTGCAAGGAAAGAGGGAAAGTGAAGTTGCAAGAAGAGGGTAAGGAATTAGACCCTTAAATTTACACCACACCTTTACAAGCATAAATAGGCTTATGAAATACCATCAAAGTGTTGTGGGTCAACACATTTTGTCTCAACCAAGAAATTACCATAATGCTTGTTCTTGAGAGTTCTAGGGATAGTTTGAAGGAATTTGAGAAAGAGAAGGTTTTGATCAAGTTACATGCCTTAGAATTATTGGAGTAGAATTGGAGAAAGGTGATAAATAGTGTGAGAGGATTTAGGAGTGTAGGTAATCCTAAAAATAATTTTTTTCTAGGTTTTCCTAATTCCATTTGTGGACAAGAGGCTGGTTATAAGAGTAAAAGGAAAAGTTTAATCAAATTTATTTGTTTCAGTGATAATGTTGGATGTCATAGCTTAGAGTGACATGAATGAACACATTATATACATGAATGAGAGGCCTGATAGTGTATGAAAGAATCTAAAAATTGCAAGCTAGAGTCAAGTGACCAATTAAAAAATCTTATACATAGGGTAGAAAGGTGAATGAAAATTGCTTATATTTGGATATATGATTGAATGCACTATGAATGTAAATGGGCATCTACATTAGGATACACCCGTTTAAATAAAAGAGGGTCCACATGACCCAATAGGTTGGGTCAAAGCCCAATCAAATGATTTTTTGATATAGCTCTGATATAAGTAACGTGATGACCCCTCTACGATTGAGATTGTGATTATACACATAGTAGATGATGCCTAACCCAATTGTTCACGTAGTAGATTTAAGTACAAACCTAGATATTTTAACCTCCTACATACATAAAAAATTTCTATTTTGAAAATTAAGAAAATTGTCCTTGACCATGTATCGATGGCTCAGTTCAATGAGGTCACTTACATTCCAGTAGTAGATAATCATTGGGAAACATCAAGGTGTATGTATCCCTCATAATTTGTATATTTGAGGGCAAAAAACTTATTATCATAGGAAGGTTTACTCAAGCCAAATGGTGTGAAATTAAGCACTTGGAAAGGCCATTGTTTCTCTTGGACACACTCTCCTTTATAAGGGGATGGACTTTGAGAGGGACAAATTTTTTTTTTTAGTCAAACGTAACAACATCATCCTCTGGATAATTCACCCCAAAAAGGGGTTATGAAACAAGAATTTTTGAAATGGTGGGCTAAGAGGGCATAAATAAAAACACATCTTGCAGGGTGTGGGAGAGCTATAATGAAATCTTAGTAGAAGGTGACACAACTTGTTTAGAAATGGTTGCATAGGAGATCGCTCCAAAGACTACAATAGAGTGGTAAGTGGCTATTAAAGGTCAAGTGGTACCACGAGAGGAATGTTTCTTATTAGTGACGATGGGATAACCATCATTAGAATTTGTGGGGGATTTGGTATCTACCAGAATTTTTTCTTATGGGATTTGGGGAGTTACAAACATAAGAGGGAATTCCCGAATCACATGGTTAGAGGCTTGGAGCTGAAAACATGTATTCAAAATATTAGTAAAAAGCACATGCTAGGAAAACCAAGGGTTACCTATTTGAATATCTATGGGTTCCTTGAGGTATTTAAATAAAAAATACTTGAAAAATCCCTACAGGAGTAGAGGGAGACCAAAAAATTCTATCCAAACATGTATTTTGAGCTTGACTTGCTCAGACATGTGGAAGTCTCTATTCCAATGGGAAAAGATAACTAGAGTGTTTCAAATAAACCACGGGCCATGATCGATAATGGCTTAACAATATTGAACCCACTGTAGCTTAACACCATGGGGATGTCAGTGGTTACACATCCATTGTTTGAGAAGGATTTATCGGGGATTCAACTAACAAAATGCCCAACAAGGGTGAAAAATTCAAACTAGTTGCATGCTTTTTCAAATTCAGGTAAATCAAGAAAAACATTAAGCAAAGGGGTTTCTGGGTTAAAATTAGTACCTCATGGAATAAATTTGGGACAAATGTCATTTATTTATTTAGTGTCATACTTTTCTACAACTCTGTAGGTGATATATGCATCAAATGATGCATGTGCTAAAGATATGGCCATAAATAAAGGTGTAATTACCACTCTAAGGGTGCAGTGAAGAATTGATTTAGCACAAAATATATATACCAACTATTGATATTTCTTTCCTAGATTGCTAATGGATTAGTAGTATGAAACTGGGGCCATAAGCGTATGATGACCTGAAACATTCTCAAACATATATAAAACAACTAGCTAGGGAAAAAAACATAGTTCAGGCTCATCTATTTAAATTTAAATTGAAATTTTGGTAAACACTAACTTACAATATATTTATACAATCCTTTCAAGTATCATGTCCTGGTGGCCGCTTGGAGGATGACGCTTCCCCACTTTCTATGGAGGTTGTGGAAGGAAAGGAAAGGTCATATTTTTTAGAGACCAGCAAGCTATTGTTAAGAAGGTTAGTGCTCGTTTGTGTTTGTCCATTAAGGATATTATTAGACTCTTCGAAGGCAAGATTAAAGCTCCTTGTTATAAGATAGAGACACTAGTTCTTAAAAATTTCACCTTAAGGCCCACCCTATCAAAGTCCATCATGCTACTATCAAATGGTCTAAACTTAAGGTGAATTTCCTTAATTTAAACTTTGAGAAAGCTTCAAAGGGTAACCCCAGACCGAATGGGGGGTATTTTTAGAAATCATGAGGGAGATTGGGTCTTTGTGTATGCTGGGCCTTTGGGTATTCAAAGCAATAATGTTGCTGAAGTGAGATCCCTACTTTGGGGTGTTAATCTGGCTAAGGAGGGGTGTCAAGCTAATTCAAATTTAAGGTGATTCTATGCTCATAATGAATGCCCTTAGAACGAATCACATTCACAATTAGACACCTGGAAAAATTCTGTTGGATGTCAAGGAACTTCTTAAAGGCTTTGTTGATATTAGTGTCCTTCACACCCCTTGTAATCGTAAAAAATGCGCTGACGGATTGGATAATTTGGGGGTAACTTATAATGATCTTAAAATCTGGGAAAAAGGTGAGGAAGTTCCCAATTTTATAAATAATCTTATTTTTCATAACAGGCAATAATTATGAAGTCATATCTCACACGAAGGAATTTGTCATCATTGGATTTATGGGAAGGGAAGTTAAGTTGTGTGAGATATTTATTGGGATCCTCATTCATTACTAAGGGGATTATTTACTGTCTGATTGGGTATTTCAGTGTGAGAAAAAAAGTTATGGGGGTGGCAGGGTGTGGGTGGAATAGTCTAGCCATGGAGCAATTAAAAATAACCACTCTCTTTGGCACATTCTCAGGATTGGGGGTTTTAGGGATTTCATTTCTAAACTTAAAGGGAATTATCCTTCTCTCACCTTGGATTTTGGGAAGGTGTAGGATAAAGGGAGGGTTGTGGTGTGTGGCATGGAATTGGAAGTTTCTGAGTAGTCTATAGCACAAGCCACAGGTATGGACATGGAGGGCTTAAATATTTTCAAGGATCGTAACAGAAGGAACCATGAAATTCATACTTTTTTAGAGGTAAGGAAAAAGTGTATTTTCTTATTGATGGAATTGTGAGGTCTTATATTCCTAGTATATGGAATACAATGTGTCTTCACATTGTGCGTTATATCACTCTTGTGGGAAAGTTCGAGAAGATATATATGCATCATCTCTCTCTACTAAATATGTTTAGACACCATATTATGATGAGTATACCCTTCTACTTGTATATGTTGGTCACAGCCTCTGTTAAATATTTTCATAATGATAAATTGGATTCCCCCTTACACCAAGGGATTATTCTCCTCCTTTTTCAGAATGGTAAACCCCTCATTCCCAAGGAGTTGGTTTCAAAGTGGATGATCTTAGGGAAGACATCACTTTGGATGAATGCTTGGATAAGATGTGAATGGGGAAGGATCCCCAAAAGTAGTTCGAGGGGGGAATTGTCAGAGGACTAGGGTTCTTAAGGAAAAAAAGAAGGATGACCCCTCTAAGGGGAAGTAAAAAATTCAAGGGAATTGGATGGAGACTACTGAGGATATTTATCTCAAGATCCAGCAGTTGGAAAAGAATGTGGAATTCATTAAGGAAATGAGATTGGATATGAGGAATAGTATGATTGACTATATCAAGACCTTAAAAAATATTTGAATCTCTCAAAGAATCTTGAGAGGGTGGATGGAAAAGTTAGATAAGGTGGTCAAGGAATTGCAAGCGAGGTTGGCTACAATGGAATCGAGCTAGAAGAAGAGAAAGTTCCAAATTCACTTGAGCAGTTATGATGATGAGGATGGTGGGTGGGAAGAGTCTCAAAGGGACATGGAAAAACTGTAGGAAGATCACACTAGTACCTAAGGTGGCTCCTCCAAATGCATCAAGAAAAAATAGTTTCTTTGTTGGGTTTTTGGCTTTTTAATAACTGGTTGTGAACTATGTCTGCTTCTTTTTGCAGACTGTTGGTTTTTTTGTTGTACTTTCTAGTAGTCTTTTGTGTACCTGGTCTTTATTGAGTTAAGTTTGTGTAACTCTCTTTGTGGTCTTGTTTCTCCTTTTTATTCATGTTTGGATATAATCATGATGCATCTTTATTTGTAAGGCCTCTGGGATCCATAATCCCTACTTATTACCCTATCTAATAAAAACAATATTTTTAGCATCATGTCATGTTATTTCCCTTAATAAAACTAACCTAACTTTATTATCTATTTAACTATTTTTTAATTATTCTTTGATTTCTAAGTTTAAGACTACAACTTGTAGTTGATTATTATATATATACCCTTTGATGTTTTATATTTATAGAGATGGACAAATTTTCAATCTAACCATCATCATCTTGTTTCTTTTTGTCTATGTGGTTGATGATATTTGGTTTTTATTACTTTTTTAAATTGGAAGGCATTGTTACTAGCTATATGTAATTATGACAATTTTGTTTTATGTTATAATGATACTTTTTCAAAATTCACCATTATTTCTATGCTTAATATTGTATTTTTATGTATTATTAATTAAAAATATGTTTCGTGATTGAAAAATTCAAAAACTTTAATTTTTTAGCCACACTTATTCGTAAAATTTTAAACCTCTACATTTCATTAGAAAAAAAATGTCTTTCCAAAAGTGGGCAAATCCATCTACACATAATTAAAAACAAAGACTATTTTAATAAAATGTATGAAAAAAGTAAATGAGTTATAAACTAGATCATCTATTTGATTGTACCTTTGTAAGCTAGGAAGGGTCAGCCGAAAGAAGATATAAAATTACGAAAAGGAAATAGATTATGCCTTCTTATACTATTCCCTGTCCTATAGTAGTAAGATTTACATAACGATACTCGATCATATTGCTCCCCACATTATTGTATCGAGCTATTCTTTCTTTGAAGGATGTCAAATTCATTCATTTGACACTTTTGGGATTGGGATATATAATGTCAATGTATATTGGTTGATTAAAAAAGTGTAGGGAAAGCCATAATTTTTGTTGATAAGCTTTGAGCGCATCATCATAGCTAGAAAATAAAGGTGAAACAATCTTCTTTTTAAAACAATGACTATCAATGTCATCACATCACTCGCACCTTGATTTTTTTGACAACTCAAAATTATTCATATGGAAAATAATTGAATAAAAACATAATAATATGTTCATTGAAGAAAAAAATATTTAGAACATGGAAAAGAGAGAAAAAATCGATTGGTTTGTTTGAATTATTGAAAAAGGTGATTCTAATATCCATATATTCTACATAATAAAACAAAATAAGTGGTTTTTTAATGTTTATTTCTATTTCAAAAAACTTAAATGATCTATTTCTCCATCATTCTTTGATTTTGGGCTCAATGAGATTTCCGTTTTGAAGTCTATTGGTACCCAAATAAATCTATCCTAATTTCAACCCTTTTTTTCCTTTAAAATCATTTCTCAAAGGATATGGATCAATAAGGGCTCAATTCTGAGGAGTACTCCTTTTTCATATCATAAGTGTTATGGTCAGATAGATGATTTTACAGTTGGTCTTACTTTCGCCACGAAAAGTTCTTAAAGATTCCGCATACTTGAGACATTATGAATTGAATGGTTGATGCAAAGTCAGGATTTTGGGTGTGCTTGGCCAAAGTGTGAATATGATGAGTGCAATTTATCCCTGAATCCTGAAGGCTAGATATTTCTGGATTTGTATGGCTTAAACTGGTAACTAAACTTTAAAGTTCCCCTAGAGCTCTGATTTGACCCATATTCCCCATCATAAAAATGGGAAGGTGTTATCCACTTTCGGGTCCCACCTGGGAATGATCTAACCATAGTTCCTCCCTAGCATCCATGAAGAGGCCCTTGTCTAGTTGTTTAAAGTAAATTATATTAAGGGATCCGGGTCCTGAATTACTTTTTTCTGGCTTTAATACAATTCACAGGTGTTGTTCTAGACCTGACTAATTGATTTAAAGTAGAAAAAGGATAAAGAAATATAGTTCTCTCTATTTGGAAAGGATGAGAGAAGTGAAAAATACCTACTTTTCTCTCCCATGTTTCTATGCAGTTAAGGGTGATACACTATGACGTGAAGGCCAAATGGAATGTCTATTTTGAGGGTGTTTTTTATTTTAAGAGATGAAAACAAGAAAATGTGAGGATATACTAAAAATGAATAACAGTTGCACATATACAAAGAATAATTCAAAGTGACATTTATAGTAGAAAATGGGGGTTTTATTTACAGGGATCCATCCCTCCACTATATAATTGTACAAAAAAATAAAATAAAAAACAAGATACATTCCTATACATATAATATGGTGGCACATATATTAAAATTCCATTGTTAGAGTTACATTAGGGGTACCTTTGAAAAAATGGTCACAACTCCAGATGAAGTCCTCGTGGGCCACGACATTGAAGAAAAACTATATGTCTCCCACCAGGCCCCTCGACATCCCTTTCTCACGTAATTCAGGGGTACTCATCCTTGGTCCGTTCAGGATTTTGACTAGCTCTCTCCTCCATGTAGGTGAGTTCACCCATTCATGTAGGCCAAGCCCTCCCCTTTCGTACACTTTGGGTGCATCGTCCTCTTGTAGGATGGGCCTCTAGAACTGGGGTCATATCAAAAATTTGGGCATCAAGAAGGGATTTCCTTTTCTTTGATTGAAATGCATGTAGTTTGACCACAACTTGGATATATTACATGGAAGATTCTAAAGCAGAAGACCACTCCTTTGTTCTACTGGCATGACCATCTGAGGTTGGAACTTCATCGTTTAGTTCCTGGTGTTGAGTAGAGAAGTGGAGCTCCATTTCCAGAAGAGAGGGGGCATAGTTGGCCTTCATCATGTGCCAATGGTCATCATGAACACATGGACAATAATGAGACCAGTGATTCATCAATAACTTGGGAACTAATTGGAACTCTAGGTGGACTAGGTGAAAATGCAAAGTTTTAAAAATAGGGAAAGAGGGACACATTTTGGCCAGGCCATTCACAAAAGAAAATGCTAGGGTAGCTTTATGAAGGAAATCCTAGGGATCATTCCTAGCATTTGGTATGCTAAAAAATTGGTGAATGGGCCTCATTTAGCCCTGAGAGTTGAAATAATTTTCCCATATGGGCCAATTCCTCTTCTAATGGATTTTCACTTAGGAAAGATGAAGCCATTTCTAGAAATATTGACGTGAAATGGGATGGCAAGAAAGGGAATGGTTTTTAAAATTCTATAGAAAAATCTCAAAGGGATAGTTGATGGAATGGAAAAGGCTGGTAATCCTCTTAAATAGGCATGGTGATGGCATTGAAGTGGAAAGGAAAATCATTTCACTATTAATTCCATATCAAATTTCAATTTTTAGGTACGTGTGGAAGTTAAATAAAGATCAATTGTTTATGGGGAACGTTTTACCAGAAAAGGATTAATTGCCCACCCAATTCAAGATGTCTTGTCATGTTAACCTTTTTGGACACATCATGCTTATACATATGTGGAAATTTTAAATGTTAAATGTGAAATTACTTGGAAAATATTTGGCTATGTCATTAATGACATATGTAAGACACAATGACAATTGGAAGAATTGACGAACGTTTGTGAATAATCATTTGTAGTTTCATGGAATCCCTAAGCAGTTGGGGACAATGGTAGTTTGTTTGGGTATCTAAGGAATATTCCCTAAAACCCTAAAAATATAAGGTGATATATAAGAAACAAGAAGGGATTTTTTAGAGGAGGGTTTTTCTGTTGGCAAAGGAGAAAAAATGGCAGAAGGCTCTTGGAGTGAAATTTTTGGTGGGAATTCAATGAGGCATTGCGAACCAAAGGGAAGGACCATGTTGTGATGAATATTTTTTCTCTGTGTGACCCAATTATTAGGAATTTTTGTTAAGATTATTACATATGTATAGTCATTAAAGGGATTTGAGATAATTAATATATGTTTCCCGTGTCTCTTCATAAGGTTAATGGTTTTCACTTGATAAATTCATTTGGATTTACAAAACTTATGTTTGTCTTGTTGTAAGATGATGTTTGAAAGAGAGTGATATGTGTCTTTTTGTTGTAAATTCTTTGTGAATCATGGTTGTAATTCAAAATTTAAACATATCCTACATTTTCCTAGAACTCTTCTAGGAAGGGTGTGAGTATTTGATGTTTTCTGGGGGTGCCTAAAAGCCTCACTTCCGAAGCCTGTAAAAATCTCCTTGTGGACTAGGTAGGATTTGGGGGTATGACTAGCAAATTTTTTGGGGTCCCTTAATCAAGACTATTTAACATGATCTCGCATGAGGTGATCCTGCCCTAGGTGTACTAAGTTGGATTGTTAAGAATTTAGATATTGATTTTCCTGGAGCTTTCCCTACAGACCAATTTCAAGACAATGAGCGCATTTATTTCCTTTACAAGCATTCATGTGGTAGCAAGGAAAAACGATGGTTGACATTTTTTCTCCCAATTTCCCCCATTTCACTTCATGGATCTTTCCCTTTCTCTCCTTTCCCTCTGTCAAGATCCCCTTCATCCTTACTAAAAATATAAAATAATTTTTAGTAAAACCTTAACTCATCTCACGGGTCCTAGATTTCCTTCTTCCATATTTAATTGACCTTCTTGGGAGAACACGTTATCGACTAAATATATCTTACTTTTTCTCACCTTCGACCCAAATTACCCCATCACTAGCTTGCACATAATTCATGCATTAAAATTGGGGAAAAAATCTCAAGTTAGACTAGCACTTTCCCTTCGCATTTTGCGTCGGGTCCTCAGGTGTCTACAACATTTAGTGATCAATCTTTCGAGTGAGCATTATATTTAGTGGCTACACCCGATCCTGATTTGTCCCTTATCAGAGTTCACAGACCATCATCTCAACTTCATGCCCCAACTTCCATATTATGCGGACCGCACTCTCAGGTCCTATCACCTCGACTTGGGAAAATTCATAAGTAGCAGGGTTCATAGCCACACCCTTTGTTCAGGTACCTCCCCATCACCCCCTTGGGAAGGGTGGATGGGTGACAAGAGGGAGAACTTCTCCCCGGCTATAAGATGACACATCATGAGGGTCCCCCTCTGTCACCCGAAATCCGCCACACATCCAAACCCCCTCTCCCCTGGGGCTATAAATATGGGAGCCAACAAATTCTTCTCGTTATTCCTCTTAATAATAGTTACATCTTTTTTATTTCTTATTTTTCCATTTTTATATGATTTTACAGTTTAACAAAATCTTGTGGAGGGAAGCGCAAATGGAAATAGATAAATAAAAGGTGCATCCAGGAATTGAGATCTTTAAAAATGATAGAATATAAGAAGAAGAAGTGGCCCATGAACTGGCCTTGCCTACTACACTATCTCCATAGGAAATGGAACATCCTACGAGGATTGTTAATTTTTTCCCAACCATTTCATTAGGAAGTGAGCGGATTCCAGTGACGCTAAATTGTATATGATGTGAGGGAATATATTGGTAATGAATTGAAATTATAAAAATTTAATTGTATTTATTACTGTCATTTTAAGGTGTCTATCATTGGATGGACATATTATTAATTTCCATAGTGTGTATCATGATTAAATTCTAATTTTGTTTACTTATATTCAATGAAATAATTGTCTCTTACAGTTTAGTAAACATATCTCAACAACCCATGAAAAACATGCCCCTTACTTATACCCCAACAATTTTATACTTCGACGGTCCCATGCGGGCCCTGTTAGACTACCTCATTAAAAAAGAACACTATGTGACCTACATTTATATTTTGAAGTTAAACTAGCAATTACACTTGAGGTGCAATAAATTTCAGAAGGAACACAGATGCAATGTTTCTATGGATTTTATCTATCATGTAGCTAGTGATACAAAACATCCAAGGTAACACCATTATCTTTTTGTGCAAGAGAAGGTATTTGACGAATGATTATAAGAGTGGAAGTATGTAATTAATTTAGAAATATCGTATTGAAGGAAATCTATGCACATGATTTGGAGACGTGGAGGAAGGACCTTTTATAATTGTGTAGATCAAGAATTTCGCGCTTGTTACCTGTCCAAGTTAATGCACCAAACTAAACACAAAAACCCTGAAAAACTCCAATAAAATCGATACCTGATGGATAAGATCCGAAGATGTAGACAAATGAGGAAGCCGATGTAGATAAGACGGGCGCACACGAGCAACTCGCACAATAGATCCGTGTATCCTGCAAAACACCGATGCTTGACAGAAAAAGACCACGTTAAAAGATATTTAGGTGGACTGCCCGAGAAGCGGGTCCGGGAAGCGATAAGCTTCCTCGGCGGATGTCAGTCTACGTTTTCAATTAAGAAAAGAAGCATACATGATAAAAGATGTAAGTAAAAAGCTAGATCTTCTGATTGCAGTAATAAGACAGAATCTAAACAGCAGACAGAAAGCACAGAAAATAGGGAACTAAGAAATAATGCTGAATTTGTGTTACCTGTGTCCTTTTACCTGTCTGCAGGGAAATCGGCGTCGACTGGGTAGAATCAGCGTCGAATGATGTGGTCGGCGTCGATTTATACTAATCGGCGTCGACTGGGTGAGATCGGCGTCGACTAAAAACAGATCGATCAATCAGGGACTGTGCGATAAGATTCGGGAATTAGAAGATGAATGTGGTCTGCTGGATGTGCCGAAGTTGGCGAGACACTGGAACAGAGTCACCAGATGATAGATGGTGGTGTGCGATGCTGATGTGACAGGGACAGAGTAACGGTGCTCCTCTCAGGGATTGATTCGGACAGGATCTGCCCTAGTTTGATACAATTGATGCTAAGAAGATCTCTCTTTCTCACAACCTGTATCTCTCTCGCTCTCTGTTCGTACGTAAGTGCTTCCTTTTTTCGTCTGTTCGCTTTTCGCTCGTTCGTAGTCTCTTTTTCGGTCCCTAGAATTGAGTTCTGGACTCGCTTTTATAATCGGCGCCGCTCCTAGAAAATCGGTGCCGACCATATGGGTCAGCGCCGATCGCGGAATAGACTTCTGAGATGGCCAAAATGAGTGATTTCAAGAAAGATAAGATTTATCCCGAATACGGGAAATATCCCGCTTAGGGAAGAGGAAAAATAGATGTGATACATAGATAGAATAAATTTGGGGTGGATAAGTGATTAAGATGCATGGGAAGAAGCGTAATCAAATATTTAATATTTAATCACTCATGGGTAAGATGTGATGGGGTGAATTAAATTGGAATAAGTGATTAAATCACAAATTGGATAATATCCCAAGGGGATAGTGGTGGTGACGTAAAAACGTGCCCCAGGTTACCTAAGCAAGTAAATGGATGAGAGGGACACTAAATTGAGTAACCAATTTTAAGTGTCTACATTTTGCCCCTTTTTGTCAAGTAACTTGCGATAAGCAGGTATGAGACAAAAACAAAGGGATGGAAGAAGGAAGAATGTGTGATGATGTGATCCCCCTCAAACTAGGGATGGATGGGTGATAGAACAAATGATCCCAAGTTTGAAAAAAGGTAGATGAAAAATGCAGGGATGCCCCAGTCGGATGTCTGGAGTAGATCTGATCATTGATGACGCATAAAAACAAATAAAAAGGCAGCAACCTAAGGAATTCACATTGGTAGACAAACTAGACGGTCTCCTCATGAGACGATGTTTAAGCCTACAGACCCGCTTTTAACTCTAAGTTGTCAAAAAGTACGAGTGTCCATGCAAAGGGAACAAACCCAAATAGATGGTGATCAAAAAGATGTGCCAAAAGGCAAATTCAGCACACAACAATGATCAGATAGATAAGTAAGCCAAGCTCAACACTATGGCCCAAAAAACAAATATGGAAAATCGGCGCGGTGACCAAATTAAGCGACGACTAAAACAAACGCGTCGACCCAAAAAATCAGCGCGCCAATCCAGCACATAATATGGCGCGACGGAAAACGTAAACAAGGAGAGGGCATCGTGCAATAAAGTGGAAGAAGACTATAGATAGGTGAAGAGGGGGAAGCAAATAGGAAGGATCAAATATGGAAAATATGGCGAATAAAATGGTGACCAACGTAATCGGCGGCGCCGACCAATCCAGGCACATATAAATATGCGAACGGAAAACGTAAACGATTTATTTTCAACGTGACGATTGATTCAGAGAGAGACAGATTTGTGGTTTGAGCATCATGGAAGCCTCTGGGAGCGGTCAGAAGCGCAGGAGGACACGACCTGGGGTAAGTGGTCATTCTTGAACCCACTTTTCTTAATTTTTTTTTTTTGTTTGATTTTTTTCTTGCATGGGAGGCCAGGGTCCAGTTTATGTCCGGCCAGGCAGTCGGCGCCGATTGGTTTAATCGGTGTCGATTGGTTTTGGATCGGCGTCGATTGGTATTAATCGGCGCTGACTAAAATGAACGACGTCGATTTTACCAAATCGACGCCGATTGAAAGATATTCATTTTTTTTTATGGTTTTGGAAGATGTCTTGTGATTTGGGAAAATAAGAGACTAATTATGTTTTTGATGTCGTGGATGCAGGCACGAGAGGTATTACATATGAGGGATGCCATCCCTGAGCTATTGGAGATGATTCTTCCTGATGTGACAGATGCAGACTGGCAGCATTTAGAGCTAGCCGGGCTCGGGGGTTTCCGATATTATAGACGAGTGCCACGAGATGTGGAGCTCATACGGGCATTAGTGCGACGGTGGGACAGCCACACGTGCACTTTTTGGTTCCGGACGGGTGAGATGACTATCACCCATGAGGATATATTCAGGATCCTGAGATTGCCAATTGCTGGGGACCCGATTGAGATCACACCCCGGGAGCAGCAGCAGAGGGCCCTGGTGTGATTATACAGAGGTAGGGCAGACGATTCTAAGATAGTATCTGGGGCAGTGAGGATAGCCTCACAGTACAGGTAGGATAGCCCTCGGAGCAGGCGGATAGCCTTGATTCAGATGGCGATATCCTATTTTTCCCTGCCAGACTCAGGAGGTGGGAGATTCCCATTTTTACTATTAGACTATGTCTGCGACATCTTGCAGTACAGACAGGTTTTTACCTTCGCTGATTCCCTGATAGCTCAGATATATCATGAGCTATGGATGTACACCACTGGCCGGAGGACAGGGATTGATGTCAGTTTTGTGCTCCATTGTTGGGCATATGAGCACATAGCGGTGATCAGGCCATCCGGGCTTCCTTGGATGCTAGCAGCAGTGGGAGGCATTGATTATGGATTTCAGAGATGGCGGGCTGACATGGCCGTAGGAGATACAGGTAGACCATCCGGGTGGTACTCTGAGCGTTTCAGGATGCTTACACCAGATCAGGTCATCTGGAGACCATATCGGGCATTCCCGACATGGGCCGGTCAGGATGCGCACTTGGTAGCATTGAGACGGAGTCGGGTGGTCAGGGGCCGGAGGCCAGATATGTGGGAGCGGGTCCCGTTCATGCGGATATTGAGGCAGTTCGGCCTAGTACAGACAGTGCCGGCCACTTACACGCCATATAGGCGGGATAGCAGAGAGACGGATTTGCCGATTTTGATCCCGGCAGACCCATTGAGAGAGGCCCCACCCTCCGCAGACAGTGATGATGACGCGGGGGTGGATGAGGGCTACGAAGCATGGTATGACACAGAGCTTCCACGACATCTCCCGCCCTCTATAGATGTTGATGAGGAGGACATAGCTGCTACGTTGGACAGATTAGAGGGAGAGCATGCCACCCTCACACAGACACATCAGGTAGCTCTGGAGGAGATCAGGGCTTTGACGGAGGAGAGGGATGCCCTGATTGTGGAGAGAGACACCGCTCGCCAGGAGCGAGATACAGCGATCCAGCAGAGGGACCGCTACTTTCGGCACAGGGAGGCCCTCAGGGCCAAGTATGGGGAGACAGGTGCCACATCAGAGTCTGGTACACAAGGTACGACCCTAGGAGGGGCACCACCAGCAGCGCTAGCAGCCCCAGCAGCACCAGCAGCATCGTTACGAGCACCGGGTACTGTGAGCCTGAGCACGTACCAGTCTCTCCTCGCTAAGGTGAGATACTACGAGGATGCCCTAGCGCAGCATGCCCCAGATGTGCCTCGATACGGGGCGAGGAGGAGAGCAGCGACGGCTACGGCGAGAAGAGCCTCAGGCGGAGAGAGCACTGGGAGAGATCGAGGTGGGCCGAGACCTCCAGCAACAGGTGCATCGAGCTCGATAGGCGGCGGTCAGGAGAGACAGCCAGGTGCAGAGGAGGGTGGAGGAGATAGTGTCCTCCACGCTTCAGATTTTACTATATAGAGATTTGATAGATTTTGTATCTGTATAG
The DNA here is from genome assembly GCA_019776745.2 of Taxus chinensis. Lineage (NCBI taxonomy): Eukaryota > Viridiplantae > Streptophyta > Pinopsida > Cupressales > Taxaceae > Taxus > Taxus chinensis. The sequence continues at coordinate 48,070,800 of CM034149.1, forward strand.
TGATGTAGCCTCGATTGGAAGGCATTGTTTAAATGGCTTGATTGAAAGCCACCCATTTTTATACAGACACATATGTGTATATAGATTCATTATTTGTCATATAATTGTACTCATGCTTTTAATTTTGGATATACATGGATAGATGGATATAGATATAGACTGATAGAGGATAAAATAGATGTGATTGGATAGGTACAGACTGATAGATGATAGAAATATATGTGATTAAATAGATTGATATGTGGATAAAATAGATGTGATTGGATAGATATAGACTGATAGATGATAGAAATATATGTGATGTGGATATAACTTTGATAGATGGATGTGATGTAACTTGGATGTACATGTGTTTGATGTTTGGATTAGATATGGATAGATATAATGTACCTTGGATATACATTTTGGTGGATAGATTGATGGATGTAATTGATATATAGATTAGATATAATGTACCTTAGATGTACATATTTTAAATATTTTGATGGATAAATAGATAGATGTGTTTGATGTATAGATAGATGTAATTTTAATGAGAAATGAATAAAGATAGATGTTTTGATAGATAAGAGGAATTTTGATAGAAGATAAATTGTGATTGAATTAACATGTGAAATGTCAATTTAACATGATGCAAGAGCCAAAGACGTAAATGGAAAAAACCGTGACTTAGAAGAGAAGACACTCGGAAAAGAAGGGAAATGATAAGTCGGACTGCCAACCGACCATAAATAAAATCCAGATAAGAAACCGAAAGACCAAGCATACAAGGCCCTATATAAGATTAAAATAAACCTGACACTAACTAGTCGCAAACCAGAGCTAGGATAGAAATGGAAAGAAAAGTAAGTATCTTGTCGGAATTTACAAGGGACAGGATACATGTCCATGATAGGAAAATAGGATTCTCCATATGATCGACAAAAGGTCTTAAATCTCAGCTTCATGACTTTGACAGAAAAGCAAACTGATCAATGCGGGAAGTTTGCTTGATATGGAAAGACTAATCGATGCGGGAAGTCTTTCAATGATGCTAAAAAGTGTATAAACTGATTGGAAGGCTGATAGATTACAAGAAGCCTTGAATATTTCTTTGAGAAATAGCCATCCTTCAAGGGAGCGGTCTGTATATTTTGAATTTTAATGATAGCCATCCTTCGAGGGTATGGTCTATTTTCTTTTTGATTCACTTGATAATGTATGGATAGCTGTCCTTCAAGGGATCAGTCTATCTTTTGGATAGCATCTTTTTTTTTTTTTGTTGAAACTCTTTGGAAGAAGCTGAGTTTAGACCTAGATAGATTAGATGGAGGGGAAGAGAACATAGAAGAACATGTACTCATGCCCTAAGTAGATCCAATTAAGATAAGTACTTGGGACAGATGAAGTGGTGATTAAGGTATTCCTACCATGAGGAGGAACATATCCAAAAGAAACGTGCAATGAGTAGAGCCGCGATACTCATATTTAAGGTAGACGAGGCAATAGGCGGAGAACCACACGATTTCAAATCACCACAAAAGTAGATGACTGGTTATTAGGACGGATGGAAGATCTGAGTTGCGACTAGATTTGTGTAAGATAGATTTTAACAATAGAAGGGCCGTAGATGCAAGGCATTGAGAGGTTCCGCCTCAGGTACACCATCCATGGAAGATAAACGATAAGCCCCAGACCCATATTTATGAGTGATAATGTAGGGGCCCATCCAGTTGGGAGCAAACTTACCACGTTGACTTTTTTCGAGTGTAGTGACATTTTGATTTTCCTTAAGAACAAGGTCACCAATTTTGAAGTCACGGTGCTGCAAATGCTTGTTATAAGCACGTTTGACATGCTCAAGATAGACCTGATGATGCTCAAGAGTGTTAAGACGCCGCTCATCTAATAATTCAAGTTGTGTTAGACGATTTTGACGATAATCCTCATCGGAGACAAATTCTCTGAGAGAAACACGGAGAGATGGGATTTGGACTTCCAAAGGAAGGACAGCCTCAGACCCATAGATGAGAGATAAGGGAGTAGCACCAATAGGAGTACGAATGCTAGTCCGATAAGCCCAGAGAGTAAAAGGGATATGTAAATGCCAATCCCTACTAGCTCGACTAGTTACCTTTGCGAGGACACTACGCAAAGTTTTATTGGACGCTTCAGCCTGACCATTAGCTTGAGGATAGTATGGAGAAGAAAAAATGAGTTTGATATTGAAAGCGTTGCAGAGATTCTGCAAATCAGCGTTCTTGAAAGACTTACCATTATCTGTGATTAGCTTATGTGGAACGCCAAAGCGACAAATAATGTGTTGATAGACGAAATCAACTATGGGTTTAGCCTTTGTTGAAGAAAGAGGGATAGCTTCTACCCACTTAGTAAAGTACTCAGTGGCGGTAATGATAGAATGATGACGTTGTGAAGAACGGGGATTGATGAGACCAATAAGATCAAGACCCCACTGTGAAAAAGGCCACAAATCCGCCGCAGGTTGCAAAGCCTGACTAGGGATGTGCGTGAGATTGGAATGTTGCTGACACTTGACGCACTTCTTAGTGTATTCACAACAATCTCGATTAAGAGAAGGCCAATAATACCCCAAACATAAAATGCGCTTAGCTATAGCTAAGCCACTAAAATGTCCACCACAGATACCGTCATGGACCTTCTGGATGGCTTTAGATGATTCATGGGTTTTGAGGCATCGAAGAAAAATACCATCAAAGCCGCGTTTGTAAAGAATCCTGCCTAGGATAGTATAGCGATTGGTGCGTTGGACAAAAGACCTTTTACCATTGGAAGTCAGATCTGGAGGAAGGATCGAATGAGATAGATAATCAACAATCTGTTGATACCACTCATCCTGGGTATGGGTTGTGACAGCATTGATTGAAGTTAGTTGCCCAAGATAAGATGGTTGATCTAATCGTTGCACAGCCACATAAAGACGCGAGTCTTCGATAAAAGGCGGGATAAGTGAGGCTAATGAGGCCATGGTATCTGCGAATCGATTTGCAGTGCGAGGAATGGCTTGGATGGTGAACTTATCAAAAGATTGGAGTTGAGCAAGAACGATGTCACGATATTTTTGAAGGATATCATTCTTGCATTGATAGACACCCGTGACCTGATTAACGATGAGTTCAGAATCACCGAAGATGTCAATATGACGAGTGCCGAGATTAATGGCATTTTGAAGACCTAAGACAAGAGCTTCATACTCAGCCACATTATTGGTGCACTCAAAGTTTAATTTGTGTGCAACTGGGATAGGCGTACCCCAAGGAGGGATCATTACGAAACCTGCACCTCCCCCTTGCTGACATTTGGATCCATCAAAGAAGAGCTTTACTTTAAATGGAGATAGACCAAAATCAATTTGTTGGATATATTCATCGGGGAATTGAGCAAGGGGATCACGAGTGTCCGGAAGAGGAGCATCGGCTAATTGATCTGCAATAACCTGACCCTTGATAGCCTTTTGCGGGATAAACTCGAGGTCAAATTCAGTCATAAGCATGAGCCAACGAGTGATACGATCATTGTGATAAGGCTTTGCATGAATTGTCTTGAGAGGATTGACACTTGTGACAATGTAAGTTTTATGATTAAGGAGATAATGACGAAGCTTAGAAGTTGCAAAGAAGAGAGCACAACACAGTTTTTCAGCTTCGGAGTAACGTGTCTCATACTCATGGAGGGTGCGACTGATGTAATAGACAGCTTGTTCTTTACCACAAGTGTCCGATGCGAAATCATGGCTCCCAGAGCATGGTCAGTCACAGAGATATAAAGATAGAAAGGCTCCCCCTCGCGTGGAGGTGTAAGCACAGGTGGAGAAAGAAGATAAGCTTTGAGATCATCAAAGGCCTTTTGGCAATGCTCATTCCATTCAAAATGAACATTCTTACGGAGGAGATGGTGAAAAGGTTGACAACGGTCCGACAATTGGGAGATAAAACGACGCACTGATTGAAGACGTCCTTGGAGACTGCGGAGTTGCTTCAAGTTAGACGGGGGAGGCATCTCAAGGATGGCTTTTATTTTTGCGGGGTCAACTTCAATACCCCTGATGGAAATGATAAAACCTAAAAGTTTACCAGTGAGAACGCCAAATACGCATTTAGATGGATTTAGACGAAGACAAAAGCGGATAAGCCTCTCAAAGAGAGGTGCAAGGATAAAAAGATGATCCTGACGACGTTTGGACTTGCCGAGGAGATCGTCAACATAATCTTCCACAGTTTTGTGCAAGAGATCATGGAAGATGTAGGTCATTGCTCGTTGATAGGTTGCTCCTGCGTTCTTAAGACCAAAAGGCATGACACGATAGCAAAAGGTCCCCCAAGGAGTTATGAAGGAAGTCTTATGTTGGTCTTCTGGTGCGATGAGGATTTGATTATACCCAGAGAAACCATCCATAAGAGAAAGCATCTCATGACCCGCAGTTAAATCTACGAGTTGGTCGATATTAGGTAGAGGAAAATCATCTTTTGGACAGGCAAGATTAAGATCCTGGAAGTCGGTACAAATTCGAATTTTCCCAGTAGCCTTAGTTACTGGTACTACATTGGACACCCATTGTGGATAATCGATGGGTTGGATGAAGTTAGCCGAGAGCAAGCGCTGTAATTCTTCTTTAACAAGAAGGGCTACTCGAGGGTGCATTTTACGTAATTTTTGCTTAACTGGTTTGATATTGGGAAGAGTAACGATATTGTGGACCACAATATCGGGATCGAGCCCTGGCATATCTTCGTATGACCAAGCAAAGGCTTGACGATGTTTGGAAAGAAAAGTGGTAAAATCCCCTAACTCCTGTGGATTAAGGGATTGGCCGACCTTAATGATATGAGGGTCTTCAGAAGTTCCTATATTAAGGTCGATAGTGGCCTCGTTGAGAAGGGTAGACGTGTCAGAAGGAATAGTTTTGGGGAGATATGAATCCTCTGCCCCCAGATAGGTGAGGACAGAATCATCATCCGCACAGTGGATAGTGTTGATAGTGGGAGAATCGTCTCCAACTATTTCAGGGAAGATTAATGGTATAGAAGCGGACCGATTGTTAGTCTCATAGACTAACGGCCCTAAGGAAATGGTATTGATCAAAAAAAAAAGTTAGGTGGGATGGAAATGTCATCGTCTGCATCAAGTGATGCTTCTGATTTAGTGGGGGAAGATGGTTCTTCCGTAGGAAGAGGCTCATCAAGAATAGTGACGGTGGCTTTTGAAAGGGGTTTAAACCCTAAACCAAATTTCTGATGTGGCATGAGAGTAGGAATGGACTTGAGGTCATGTATACCTTGTTCATATTTTCCCAGGCCAAAACCTTTCCACGCGCATCGATATAGATAAGTTTTTGCAAACGTGGGATTCTGTAGATAATCAAACCCTGTTAAGTAAGGTTTGGTCTTAGGAGGAGAATCTGGGCGATAGTGAGGCGTATCAAGACCACCGTAGATGAAATTAGTCTGTTGATTGGGCAGACCAATGGTGACGATGCGACCGAGACCTGGTTGATATTCAGGTTGTTTGTCCGGTCTACCATACTCACTAGGATTGAGATGGGCGTCAAAAGAAAAGAGAGGAAGCTCTCCCAGTGAGAAACACTGCAATGTCTCTTCTAGATTTTGTAAATCCGGTAGTTTGGTTGCAGGTATGGAAGAAGATGAGGTCCCGTCAGGAGCACATGCATTTTCTTTTAAAGGGGTAGATCTTGTGGTCATGTCGCATTGTGCGGAAGGAAAAGGATCTCCTGGATGAGTATATATTTTGCCCTCATATTGATATTTTAAGCATCGATGGAGGGTGGATGGGACACAATGCATTGCGCGAATCCAGGAGCGTCCGAGGATCATATTATAGTGGAATTTTCCTTCGACGATGTAGAAGAGTTCATGAAGCAGCTTCTTACCTACTCGAATGGGTAAGACCACAGTTCCTAGAGTGACTGCTAGCTGATCGTTAAATGATCGAAGGGCGAAAGGCGGGGATGACACCACATTCTTTGGTAACTTAAGTTGCTCAAACGTGTGCGAGGAGATGACGTTGAGTGCAGCTCCACTATCGATCATAACACGTTTTAAGGTAGTGTTATTGATTTGGACTGTGATAAAGAGGGGAGCCTCCAAGTCCTCTGAAGAAAGAGGAGGAATTTCCGAATCTTCAAAAGAAATGGTGGTTGATGGTCTATTCAATCCAACAACCCACTCGAAGGGCTGGGGCTCATCCGAATTCACTGCGATGCGACGTAGATTATCAATCAAAGCTTGGCGATGTTGTGGAGAGGATTGGATGAGGTCAAGAAGAGACATTTTGACCGGAGCCTGGGTAAGTTGTTTCATAACACTCTCCTCAACAGACACGGGAACTTGAGCCCGAGGTGCAGCACGAATAGAGACCCTGGGTCGTGAGGCTGATGAGGAAGGAGACACGCCTTCAGGGGCTGCAGAAATGACAACCCGTGGTCGAGATGCTGAAGATGAAGATGGGTTATCATAGTGTTGGGTTCTAGTGGCGATATGGATTGTGTCAATTTGGGAAGGTGGAAGATCAAGTGGAGTGGGACCACTAGAGGTCTGAGTGGATTGTTGGGGCTCAGATGAGGCTAAGGTGACAGGAGGTACTTGTTCCTCCTCCTCCAGCAAAAGGTCACTTTCTTCCAGAAGGTTCTTGACAACGGCTTGAAGAGCTTTACATCCCTCAGTATCATGACCCGGGGTACGGTGGTAAGCACAAATCAGATCAGAGTTAAACCAGGTAGGTTTAACTCCTTTAGGGTTATAAGGTTTAATCGGAGGAAGGGTTATGGATGAAGATTGGATAAGTTGATGAAGGATTTCGGTATAGAATCCGGTAGATGAAGAGGAGGATAAAGATGATGAAGGTGGTTCTTTTACATTAACCGACTGCCGAGGTAAAAGAACTTGCATGTTAGGTTTAACAGTCTTTTTAGGAATCCTCTTATTTGTTTGGACATTTGGAGGAGCATTCTTGGGCACTTGAGATGGGAGTAAGTGAGACATGATTGACTTTGGTGGAGGAGGAGCCCCTAAAATAGATTTTGAAGATGATGGAGATGTGACAAATTTTGCGGTCTTTGGAGACAAAGGGGGTTGCTTGGTCGAATTTACTGATGATTTAGATAATGTCGGTTTAGAAGAGGAAGAAACTCCCAAAGTAGGTGTAATCGGAGGGACATAGGGTGCCTTGGTTTTTGGTAATGAAGATGATGATCCTGATAGGAGAGGTGACGTCTTTTTAGTAGGTAGGTCTATTTTTCGGGGTATTGGTGAAGAATGTGTTGTAGAAGAAGACGATGGCTTTGATAAGTGTGTAGAAGAAAACGCCTTCTCAGCGGGCAAATCCAATCATTTATGAGGCGTAGAGAGAGATTTTTGTGGAAGAGCACCAAGAGTCTTGATGGTCCGAAATATGGGCTTTCCTTTTTCAGGGATGGTGACAACTTCAACGGCATAAGGTGATTGTAATCTTTTCGGAGGAAGGAGGTGGGGAGGTACTGATGGTGTAATGTTAGATTTTGGTTGTCTCGGTTTAGGTTCCGGAACCAAGTGTATAGGTGTTGGTGCTACTTCTTTTGATTTTTCCTTAATAGGCGAAGTAACATTGGTGATGGAAGAAGGGGGTGATGAAGAAGCAGTTCCTTGCGAAGGGACTACTTCTGATGCAGTAATCATGGGTGAAACTACTGTAGGAAAAGAGATAGGAAGGGTCAAAATCGAAGACGCTTCCGTCGAAGTCGGCACAATTATAGGTACATTTACCAAGGACATAGTTGCAGCGGGAATGGGAGCAACAGAAGTGGATGTGCCTGTAGTGGAAACTCGAAGGGATGTAATTGCCTCGAGTATTGAAAGAATGTCTGAAGATGAGACAGATGAGGATGACACTGTCTCGGGTATGGATGGTAGGTCAGACAAAGGAGCGGAGAAAGAAGACTCTGTGCTTAGTAATGTAGGAATATTCAAAGACGGGCCATCTGAAGATAATGGAACTCCAGTGATAGATGAAGTGGAAGGAGGTTCTGATTCGATTGATGTGTTTGCAGATGGCTTGGTTTCGGAAGAAGATTCTTCGGTAGAGATGAAGTTGATGGTATGAGTGTTTGGTTTTTGAGACTCTGAAGCATTATGGTTCGGGGCATGGTTGGGAAAAGGTTGTTTAAAAACATCGAGCGCCTGATTTGGGGGAGCATTTGGGTTATCCAGAATGAGCTCGCCTTTATCAATGAATTTCTGGACAAGATTTTTGAAAGTCTGACATCGTTCGATGTCATGACCCTTGGTTCTATGATAAGGACAGAAATCATTTTCCCTATACCAGAATGGGCGTTCTCGGCTTTCATCAACATCCCTAATGGGGGGAAGTTCGATCATGCGAACTTCCAGCATTTTTTCTAAGATAGAGGCATATGATTCCCCCAATGGAGCGAAGGATCGAGATGATGAAGTCCCTTTTCGAGAGGATGAGGGGTCTCTTCGTGGTGTTTGATTAGAAGTATTGTCGGCTCGTGATGTTTTTAGTACGATAGCGTTGGTGGATCCTTGATTTTTGTCTTTAGAAGGGGAAGAATTTGGTTTGGTAAACCGAGAAAAATCTGGTTTAGATTTAGAGCGGAGTTTTAGCTTCCCTTGCTCAATGGCGCGAGATTCAAGTTTGCGTGCCATCGTGAAGGCTTCTTCAAAGGTATGGAAAGTTTGGATCCTTAAAGTAGAAGAAATGTGATTAGCACAAGATCGAGTAAACAACTCGATTTGTTGGGATTGAGGAAGGGAGAAAGACAATTGGTTGATTATCCCTCTCCAACGAGCGACAAAGTCTGCAATAGACTCATCATCGAATTGGTGAATGTTATAAAGATCTGTGATCGAGATCTTATGCGCGATATTTATTGAAAAGTTTTCAACAAACATTTGGGCCAATTGAGAGAAAGAAAACAGGGAATGTTGAGGAATGTTATTGTACCAGTCTAAAGCAGGTCCTGCTAGAGACATAGGAAAGGTACGGAGCATAAGCTCCTGATCCTGGACTATGAGGTAGCAAGCATGTTTGAATGCTCGCAAATGTTGTTGAGGGTCTTCCCGACTATGAAATTTTGAAAATTTAGGAAGTTCCCATTGGGGAGGATAAGGCTTGAAAGCTACTGAGGGGTGAATGGGTTCATTACACACTTCTTCAAAGGAGTATGAAGGACGAGCCCCTTTTGTGGAGGCTTCCAAGTCTGTGATTTTCTTGAAGAGAATTTGAACCACGTCAGATTGAGGAGGAGGTACATTGGTATGTCCTACATAAGAAGTAAGTGGTGGATGTTGTTGGGGTGTCAATGGAGGATTCATCTGTTGATGGATAGGATGATAAGAGGAATAACCAGGTGTTCTGGGTGACACCGGGTGGGGTATTTGCTGTGAGGTGGCTTGCGTATAGGCAGGCTGTGAGATAATAAGTGATTGAGAAAATGAAGGTTGGATGACGGGTGGAGCCTGTGATTGGTGGACTCCTATGTTTGTTGATTGGATCGGGACAGATTGAGGAACATGGGTGTTGGTTGGATTGGACATGTTGGGGAACAAGACCTGAAAGGGGCCTTCTACTGCCAGATTAGGTATTAAGGGTGCCGATGTTAAAGGATGGGCGAAGGTCACAGTTGCTGGAATATTGGAAGAAAGACCCCCTAGAGGACGAGAAGTAGGAGCCAACTGACTATTCGGAGGGGGTTGGCTCATGAAGAGGTACTGACCTTGGGACACAATGGAGGGCATAGATGAATTAACAGCAATATGCGGGTGTGCAGACGCATTCATTATAGCCAGGGCAGAAGACTTCTCAGAAGTAGGTTGTGGAATACTCGAGGTAACTGCGGTGTTAGGAATAGGTAAGACTATTTGAGAACTAGTCGATATGGTAGGTGGAAGAGAAAAGGGAGGCATAGGGGCCTCGCTCTTCTCCGTGACTCGAGGCAAGAGCGACGATGCCAACTGCTCTACAAAGGCTTGGGATGATCCACGAGGGTAATCGTACACTTGTTGGATTGGTGGTCCTTGATCAGATATTTGAATAGATTTGTGTACTAGGTAGTCCATGAGGGCTATCGGATTGCGGTCGAGGAATGCCTGGAATTCAGGATCCCCGCGGGGAACATACTCCGAGCCAGATGATATTTCCGAAGGACTAGGGGAAGCTGGACGTGATGGGATTGCCTTGGCTTGATAGAAAGGATTATATGACCAGGATGGGGAACCAACTAACAGCGGTCCCGAGGAAGATTGGGGGGGTGCCGAAACCTCCACACTAGTGGTGATCTCGGAGGAAGAAGGAACCAGTTGAGCCATTCTTCTAGATTGTGACCGAGTGATAACCGTCATAAACACGCAGAAAAGAAGATTGACCTAACTAATGCACAGACAATTCAAGTAGCGCAAGTGATTATCTCCTTTAAATTTTGATGCTTTTAAGAAAAGAAAATGTTAGGGAAGGCTTTTTAGAACAGGAACTACTCAGATAGCCAAACTAAGGATGGTTTGGGTAATGTTTGGTGAGGAGTCCCGAAGGCACTTCAGTAAAAGACCGGTACGTGGCTTGATATAGGGGCCTACCCCCGCACTTCACACACCGCTGCGATAAGGGAGTCGGGTGCTTTGCCAATATATACCAAAATCTTCCGTGAATTTATAGCGCGGCCTGAGTACCGCGTAGGCTCTTCCTCTTGGATATCACTTCCAAGTAGGCGAGGCCAGGGAAGGAATTTTGTTTAAATGCTTTATACCTAGTGATTTTGGCTTTGTGTGCAAGGGTGAAAAATAAAAATCAAATAGTGTCACTACCGATTTTGATCAATTTTCCAGCCTAATTAAAACTAGATGAAAAACATGCAGCAATGACAAAGAACAAGTTCTTTTTAAGCGCTTAAAAACGAAGTGTTTGATTTCGATGAAGACAAGTCAAACAGATTCTTTCCCAAATGCGATTAAGTTCTTTTTAAGCACCAAAAATTGAAGTGTTTGGATGTGATAGGCAACCGACAAAGAAATCCTAAAAAGGAGAAAACACCGTAAAAGAGGAATACCTGTAAATTTAGCTCTCCAAGGTGTGTGGACTTCAAAAAGCGCGTTGTTGAGCTCTTCCCCTCGAACAATCCCATGAACAAGCAAAGTGCTCCGCAAGAAGAGGTTAAGCAAACACCAAAGAAAACCCAGAAAGATATATCCAGATAACGGTGAAACAAAAATCTCTATTTTTAAGGAACTAGAAAAATTTCGAAGATAACGATTTCGCCTAAAAAAAAAAGCAAGATTGAAATGATGAAAAGAAATGCTCAAATAGGACTGATAGAAATCAGTGAAGAAAAAGAACAAAGTTCAAAACTAGGAAAGAAATGAACTTACCAATAAGGGACTTTGGTTGGGTCCCACCGGGCGTGCCAGAATGTAGATCAAGAATTTCGCGCTTGTTACCTGTCCAAGTTAATGCACCAAACTAAACAGAAAAACCCTGAAAAACTCCAATAAAATCGATACCTGATGGATAAGATCCGAAGATGTAGACAAATGAGGAAGCCGATGTAGATAAGACGGGCGCACACGAGCAACTCGCACAATAGATCCGTGTATCCTGCAAAACACCGATGCTTGACAGAAAAAGACCACGTTAAAAGATATTTAGGTGGACTGCCCGAGAAGCGGGTCCGGGAAGCGATAAGCTTCCTCGGCGGATGTCAGTCCACGTTTTTAATTAAGAAAAGAAGCATACATGATAAAAGATGTAAGTAAAAATCTAGATTTTCTGATTGCAATAATAAGACAGAATCTAAACAGCAGACAGAAAGTATAGAAAACAGGGAACTATGAAATAATGCCGGATTTGTGTTACCTGTATCCCTTTTACCTATCTGCAGGGAAATCGGCGTCGACTGGGTAGAATCGGCATCGATTGAGACGGATCGGCGTCGACTGACTAAGATCGGCGTCGATTGAGACAGATCGGCGTCGACTGGGTAGAATCGGCGTCGACTGGAGGCAGATCGATCAATCAGGGACTGTGCGATAAGATTCGGGAATTGGAAGGTGAATGTGGCCTGCTGGATGTGCCGAAGTTGGTGAGACACTGGAACAGAGTCACCAGATGATAGATGGTGGTGTGCGATGCTGATGTGACAGGGACAGAGTAACGGTGCTCCTCTCAGGGATTGATTCGGACAGGATCTGCCCTAATTTGATACAATTGATGCTAAGAAGATCTCTCTTTCTCACAACCTGTATCTCTCTCGCTCTCTGTTCTTGCGTAAGTGCTTCCTTTTTTCGTTTGTTCGCTTTTTGCTCGTTCGTGGTCTCTTTTTCGGTCCCTAGAACTGAGTTCTGGACTCCTTTTATAATCGGCGCCGCTCCTAGAAAATCGGCGCCGACCATATGGGTCGGCGCCGATCGCGGAATAGACTCCCGAGATGGCCAAAATGAGCGATTTCAAGAAAGATAAGATTTATCCCGAATACGGGAAATATCCCGCTTAGGGAAGAGGAAAAATAGATGTGATACATAGATAGGATAAATTTGGGGTGGATAAGTGATTAAGATGCATGGGAAGAAGCGTAATCAAATATTTAATATTTAATCACTCATGGGTAAGATGTGATGGGGTGAATTAAATTTGGAATAAGTGATTAAATCACAAATTGGATAATATCCCAAGGGGATAGTTGGTGACGTAAACGTGCCCCAGGTTACCTAAGCAAGTAAATGGATGAGAGGGACACTAAATTGAGTAACCAATTTTAAGTGTCTACAATATGATTACACCATCTTTTATATCTATGAATTAAATTTTTAACAATAAGCTATTTGAAGGTTATCATCATCAACTCCTATAATAACTCCCAAAGAACATTACTTCTCAAAGCTCATGGATAGTTCCCTTTTAACATTGTGCGTTGTGTAGGCCCAAAAACCCATATTTGATGAAGTATGCCCACAAAATTGTCATTAACTATATTCATTGGTACAGAGCCAAAATGTTTGCCTAATAATAATGTTCTTGATACAATTTTTGCACATAAAAATCTCCATGTTTACATATGTGTGTCTAGGATGGGATTCACATCCACTCTAGGGGGTGTACAATAGTTCTATTAATGCCAGTGGTAGCCCTTCCCAAAACTACCCAAAATTGACATTCTTCTTAACCTCTTAACAATCACCTAGGGGGATTGAATTTTCTTTCCTAAAGTGCATCACCTAGTGATGGGATTGGATCGACATCCAATTCAATAGTCATTACACATAGCCGGGGAGTAAGTCTTGGCGTTAATGACCCAAGGTAGCCTTTCTGGGAGTGTCTTGGAGAGGTAAAATTTTGAAATTTTCACACAAGGTGTGGGCATTTTCATGCTTGAAAATTGGAAATCTTTGCCTATTGAAAGGGGTGACATGATAACAGGTGCCATAACCAATAGAAATCATCTGAAGATTGATCTAATCATTCTCATTATAAGAATTTTCTGAATCTAAGTTTTATGAGAGTGGAAAATTTTCTTGCCAATATGACAATTCCACCACACCTTCAATAGAAACTATGAATAAAATGAGTCAACAACAGCCACAACTTCAAATTCATGTACAGCTTGATTTGAACTAGGGTTCCAGATCTTTGTTGAGACATACTCTTGAAATCGGAGTTTATTAGGTATTAAGACCCTGGTGAAACTTTTATACCTTCCGGACCAAGGACTTCGTGGGAAGGTTTTTATTTTACCATGGGAGGTTGTATAGAGGACATGCATATGTCAGCCTGATTTCCATTGGGGTGTAAATAGAATGCACTACGGACAAACTACCTCAAAACATCTGCTATCACTGTCCACCATGAAACATACTGTCTGTGAAATGGACTACACAACAACAACAAAGGCACAACAACAAGGGTTGTTGTCAAAAATGTGAAAATCATACCATGTTCCACAGGGGATAACATGGTTGAGTGTCACATAACAACAAGTTTATTTTCACTACGAAAGAAAACCCATACTATCACTACATCTGCAACCTCCACCCTAGCTGAGTAGTGCATCAAAAAAATATTTGATATAGCACAGGGAGAAGTAGTTTCCTTTCCTGGTAGTATGATTTAGAGCCAGTAGTGTTCTGACCTTGGGAATGGATCTATGATCTTTAATACAAGTGAAAAACTATTGTGAAGTTGTTATTGATCTCTTCTCTTCAAAGAATTACCCCTGGAAATAAAATGAAATACCTGTAATTTAGGTTGATCTATATTTGGATCACTGACCCGAGGCATAATAGCTGACCTTTACTGCATTGAATTTCTTCCTCATAATTTTAAGTGAGCATGACTGGTTGCAACTCCTTTACGACTATTCACCCACTAGGCATTTATCCTTAATTGGGAACTTTGACTACATCCTGCTAAAGTTTTCCCATCTTAGATTATATGTAACCCCATGACTCGAGATACAAGGATCATTCTTCATCATATCCTTGGGTGTGTTGCAAATTGATTGTGCTATATTCATTATTGTTCTTTTACAAACACCATTGATTCCACACTTAAGGTATACATGATTTATGCGTATCTTCGAATAAGAAGTGTGAAAAATCAAACTTACCATCCATGATGATGTTATGATTTGGTAAGATGGTGTCATCAGATGTAGGTAAATTGTTGAAAATAGAATATGGGGATGAGTTTACAAAGATCAAGGACTCATACCTTTATCCCTTATGAGTAATGAATTTGGGCATCAAGGATTTCTTCTGATCATTTTTTGCTCCATGGAAAGTTCATCATTAAAATCCAATTCAACAAAGGATGAAGGGGAAGAAAGATTTACTAGATTTCATCTATCAAAAGAAAGCAACAAAGATTTCTATGATATATTTTTCATCCAACCAACCTCTTAATCTACTTTATCATCCTCCATTACTGATTCATGTGAAGACTAAATAATCAACTTCTAAGAATCATGGTAGCCATCACTCACAACCACTGGACACTCAAGAGATAAGTAGAGTGTTGATCATCTTCCTCTATTTTTTTCCTTTGCAAGGAAGTTTAAAGCCTCCTCTATTTTTTCTTCAATCCCAACCTGCTATTGAAGGCTTCAAAATCTATAGAATTTGATTGGATTCAAACTTTGACAGCAACCAATAATTCAAATGATTTCACTACAAGTTTTTCTCTATTGGGTTCTTCAATTTGTTACCATTCTTGAATGATTTTCTAATAAAATTTTCCTCACCCTAAGTCTAGATTTGGGAATGCAAGAGGAGGGGTGACAAAATAAGTTTTTTAAACATGATTTTGCACATGGTTGTATTGAAGGGGAAATACAAATGATACTTCTTGTGGAGGGGATATGGAAGGAGAATCCTAATGAGGATGCTAGGGATTTTAACCTCCTGGGCTTATGTGGTTGATAAGGAATAGGGCAGTTGGATACTGATGGGGAAGGTAAGTATGAACATACCATTGATAAGTTTCCTATCTAATCCACTTAGAGAACCTCATTATATTTCTAATACTCTGTAAATATAAAATAAAATCAACCATTCTGAGTCCAATAGACTCGATCATTACCTCTTATACCTTTGTTGTGGGACAAGAGACCTACTTCAGGTATTCCACGGGACCACCTCTTCCATGGACAAGGTTAGACCTAAAAATAGGTTGTTTAGCTCAAGCAATACAAATTATTTTCTCCTTAAAAAATCTACAAGATCTATTTCATTATTTTAAATTTCCCTTAAAAAACATCTTCAGGTGTAGACATGACCTCCCAAGTGTACATTTGGCTCATACACGAACATGCTTTAGCTCAATTTGATTTTGTCCACTTGATAGTACTGATTATGCCGAGGTGGGTAAAGATTAGTTTGAAGATGGATTTTGGAAGGATTGGAGTGTATTTGAATTAGTCAACTACCACTCGGCAAATGATGAGTTCTCAGTAAGTGAAATGATGGCAATGCTTACAAAACTTCATGGGAAATTAGATTAATGAAATGATGGAAGGAAAGGGAATGTGAATCAATGGCTCACACAAACCACTTTAAAAAATGGGTTGTTATTGGGCTAATGGAGTCACTCATCATGTGCTTTAGGTCACACTATTCCTCCAAGGGATGATTTCATAAGCCTTCTAAGAGTTTATTCACAAATTGGTGAATTTTACCATATGTATTATCTCTGTCAAATTTAGGAAATAAAACCACTTCAGGTGTGCTAGAACTGTTATCACCAAAAAACAACACCCTATAATTTTTCATGTATGTGTGGATGGACAATCAATGTTTTTGGGTAACACGGGATTGTCTATCAAGTTGTGGGACTTGCTACTTGAGAAAAACCTCCAGAGAAGGTTGGTTCCTCTACCCAATCCTAATTCTAATAGCCTCCTAAAGAAGGAAATGCAGCTATCTAACCCTATTCTAAACTTCCAAGGGACTCGAGAGAGAGAAAGATGCATGAATAGGAAATCCTACACTAAAAGGGTGGTAATAGCACCAATAAAAGAGTGTGGAAATATTATAATGAGGGAGATGGGAGAAGGAAAATGGAGTAGGGAGAGGCCAAAAAGGTGTGACAAAGACCCAAGGCTTCATTCACCATATTTTCTCCATGAAACACAACAATATGAACTTGCAAATGAGAAATACATGCACAAAATACAACAACAAGAATGGAGAGGCAATGAAATACAATAAAACATATGCTAGGGTTGAATGAAACACCACAAAAAAATATTTTATTTCTTTCAAAGTATGCATAGTCCATTACATATGAAGAAGAATGCACAAGAACACTTGTTAGGCCCAAATGAAGGTGTTGACAGTGATCTTTGTGGATGAACCGTCAAAGTCGTAGGAAACCTTAGGTTAGTGGGATGTGTGCCCTAAGGTGACCTCCAAATTTTAAAGAAGTTGGATCTTCTCATTGGTATGAGGTGAGGGTTAGATAAAATGAAATAAAACTTTAAACTTAATGGGGGAGATGCACCAAAAAGTGAAGGAGTTAACCCGTAACGCAACTGCCTGGAAAATAGAAAAGGTGAGCGATAAAAAGGGTGAACAAGATGCACTATAGACCAAAGGAGAATCACATAGAACACTACCCCAAACTATTTAATCATAGCTTCTGAAGATAGCAATAGCATAAAAACATGCACAATTATCCATGTCAAAATAAAGGCTATCAGAGATAATACAAATTACGCAAAGGATGGATGAATTACATCACATGGCATATTATATAACTACAAACAACGTGCACATTATTACAATAGATAAGAGGAAAAATACCATTAGAAGCTCATAAAGAAGGCTAAAGCTCCAACCCCCTACCTTTTACAGAAGAAAAACTGAGACAAAAGAAAAAATTAACTCCCGATTCTTGTCTCTCTTCTTGGAAGCCTTCGATTTCAATATATAGGAGGAGAAGGACATGAGAGACAATTCTCAAACTCTCTTCAAAATGCTTTTTTTTTAATTATGATAAATGGTGCAAAGTGACAGAAATAGATTTTTCAAGATCTTTGTCACACTTCCCCATTATCCATTCTTTAAAGAGTGAGAGCCATGCCTATTTAATGCATCTCTTAAATATTTTGCAACTGACTCCCATTGAGCGGACTTATTATTCCAAATCATTATTACATATTTGGATCTTTTAATTGCTTATGCATTGGGTCATGTGCTCATGATTCAAGCATCGCCTATCTATGTCATTATATGAGAATGAAATTTTGAATGCAGGTGAACAAATTAAGTATTCCTAGGTTTGCAATCTTCACACGAAACTATGCATTAACTTCATCCATGAAAAGACCAGACAAATGTCCCTTTGCCTTTGATATTTTCAAAAGATCTGAACATTTAAAATTTTTAGATAGGATTCATAATTGTCCCTACATGGTTTTTGCCTTATCGACAATCTTTAGAAATCTGCCTCAAACTCGGAGCTGATTTATTATGAAATCCACGTGGAGGTCAAGCACTTCTCTAGGGTCTCTACTTCCATTGTAACTCCTGGAAGTGCACTAGGTTGACACCTAGCATTATTTTCTATCTGGCCACTTTCTTTTGGGTAAGTAATGAGCCTACTGCATATTACTGTGAAGAATTTTACTTTGGACGGGTCACCGACGGTTGAATCCACATGTAAATCCCGTGGGGCTTTGAGGCTTCCGCTCCCTTTGCTTTCTGGAACTCACGCCAGGTTGACATTTGGCAATGTCTGTGAGATCATTGCTTCCTTTTGAGTTGTCTTGTTTGGAATTAGCTTTAATCATTGATTCAGATAAGTATTCTTTCTATATTGCCCAGGCTTGACTCCTAGTGGGATTCGAAACCATAAGAACCTCAATTCAGCAGGAATTTGCTTATTATCTAATCTTAGTGGGCAACAGAAATTATATAATAGAAGGCTTGAAAATAATTGGTGTTGAGAAACCATTTTGACAGAGTTTTTTTACATCCCAGAATATCTCCCATATAAATGAGACGTTTTTACAATGTATAGAAGAATGAGATAATGAGAGAGAGAAGAGGGAAACTATAATTTCCGCTTCTACCCACCAACAACCTACATTAAATGTCTGAAAAACAATATAGGAGACCTTCCAAATCCATACCCCAATTTCCTTTTCCTTTTGGAAGAAGAAAGAGGACCATACTTCATTAATTTAATCTTTCAGCTACCTGGAGTTGTGGTTTGAATGTTGGAAGTGTTTTTTCCTTTTTCATCCACCTACTTTTCCAAAAGTTGGATTTTTTGGATTTTGTGATATAGTGCTTGAAGAGATGTGTCCAAAAATTTCAAGTTCATCAAATTTGGATAAAATTGGAGGGATATATGTCAAATAGGGTCTAGGGAAGACGTGAGGAACATGGGTTCATGATTCCTTGTCAAAGTTTGTAGTTAATTGTTCATCTTATATTTTATTCCACCTTTATCATTTATCCTTTTATATTTTATTCCTTTGTCCTGTGGATAAATCGGGTGATCAGAGTATTGGAGGAAATGGGGAACTATTCTATTTTCCCTTGGTTCTCCTATAACTTATCATATCCACACTCCACTCATTATCTCCATGTTCCTTTTATCTCATTTGGTGGTTGGATGGATCGCAATTTTAAGGAACACGAGGTACTTAGGAACTGGTGCCTTGAGTTATTTTTTCTTCTACATCCTACCTTTTATGTGCTTCATTACTTATCTCCTCTGCTTCTTTGTCTTATGGCTTTGCTTGCTCCATGGGGAACGCGTTCCTTACCGACCCCATTTCTCTGCAACCCCAAAATTCTGCAATACTCTTCACCTCCATTTTACTCCCCGCCTCTCCTTCTTTTGAATTGCATGTGAACTCACCTTGAGGGGAACTTGGGGCTCTCGGGAACTGTTCCTTCCCCACATTGATTCTCCGCAATGCCTCCCGACCCACACTTCACTCAACCCCATTGAATCCTTTGCTCTACGGAAAATTTGAAAATGCGGGGAACAAGTGGCCCGTGAGAACTTGTTCCCGAGTTCCTCCTCCAACACACAAACCTGCAATGAAAATACACTAGAAAACCCATTTTTCAACTTTTTCCAAATTTTTATAATTGTTTGGACTTCTATTGAATTGAGGAGGAAAAATTTCTTGAAATAATTACAAGTGCCCAAAGCATGAAAATACCTGATTTTTACACATTCATCGCCAAGATCCTATGAAGTTACCAAAGTCCAAATTTTGCAAGTTAGCTAATTTTTCCAGGGGAAAAATTGTTTAACATCTTGGTGACTCACGGGGTAATCTTCCTGCTACATTGAAATGACCAATAGCCTTGAAACATCCATTGGGCATGGAATCAGCCTGAAAACATGAAAACTGATCAAAAACTTGAATCTCACACCCCTAAATCCACTTGAAGCACTGCTTGAACCTGAAGTTGACCTAAATCTTAAATTGATCATCTCATTATAAGAATTTTAGAGATTGAGTTTTATGAGAGTGGAAAATTTTCTTGAGTCTGAAACTTCACCATGTTTCCTCTATAATTGATATGATGAGACAAAGAATGAGCATCTAAAAATGTCTCAAATCTAATTTTTATTGTGTTTTGAATAAAAACTAAACTAAATCTTGGCAAAGGATGAAGCATTGCAGAGCTCTGAATCACATGATGATTATATGGATGCACTTGGAACTGTCCCAAACACTTTGCTTTCCGATGAACACTGCTTCCTCCAATGGACTGTGCAACAACAACAAGATCACAAAAACTATGTACAAAATAAAAAACATACATGTTCCAAGTAGAAACATGTAGAGTGTGCACAATCACTTCTTTTGCTGAAAACAAACCTACACTACCTTACTCTAATTAGAGGTGATGGAAACTCAAAATAATCTTACAACAGGCAGGGAGAACTAGATACCTTTCCTCACAAATTTAGACCATGTGACTGATTTGGCACCGAACATGGTCTTAAGTAAGAGTGAAAAACTGATTTAAAGTTGGTTTTCCACCCTTTTCATCAAAGTATTAGATGGAAATAGAACAAATACATATTTTAGTTTCTCTGCATTTGGATTTGAGAGGCATTACATCTGATCATTGTTACATTGTAGCTCTTCCTCATGCTCTAAAGTGAGCATAACTAGTTGCAACTCCTTTTTTGGATCTAGAATAACTATATACCTAATTGGGCAAGGTCTGATATTCTGAATTTTCTCATATTCTTTATTTTTATCCCCATAAATAGAGTCACAATGAGAAATTTTATCATTTCCTTGGGTGTCTGTAAACTAATTTGTGTTATGTTCTTGTTGTTCTTGTAAAAACACCATTGTCTCCATACTTGTATTCTGATTTTATTCCTCGAACAAGAAGTGTGAGAACTCAAACTCATTATCCATGATGAATTCTCATTTGGAAATGTTGTCATCATCTTCCTCTTTTTCCTCATTACCCAAAATGAATTTTTCCAGATCAAACTCATCTCTTTCTTCCTCATGAGGATTGTTTTTAGCAGCAAGATCTTCTTTTATATTCTCCTCCATGGCAGGCTCATCAACAAAATCAGGTTTAGCAAAATAAAGGAAGAAGATTTCAATAATACCATCTTCATCTAAGACCTCTAAATTTGATTTTTTCTCCTCCATTGTTGATCCTTGTGATGATAAATCAGCAACCTCCAAGATTATGGTGTCATCATGAGCTCTACACTTAGAACATAGAGATTGTTCATCATCTTATTTTTGTTCCTGTTCTTCTATAAAACCAACCTCCACCTTCCAACTTTTGATGAAGGTATAACTAGCTGTGACATCTGACTGGACTCAAAGTTTGAATCCCAATTCTTCAAATTTTTCAAAAGTTCTTATTTGCTGGGTTCTTTAATTTGTTGTCCTCCTTGAACAATTTTATGATTTGTTTCTTTCCAAAATAGATTTAGGAATGCAAGAGGAGGGGTGGGTTGGGTTTCAACTGATTCTTGCAATGGTTGCAATGAAGGGGAAGGTGTCCTTTATTTTTGTGAGTAGAGGGAATAGAAGGGGGGACTTTAAGAAAGCTAGGAATATTAACCTTGGGCTTGGGTGGTTGATAAGGGATAGCCATTGGATACTGATATGGTAAAATTTTAGGAACGACCCATTAACATGGTTCTTTAACTTTAGATTGATCAGCTTCTAATGCTTGCAAAGATGAAATAAACTCAACCATTTGAGTGAAAGACTTGGTCATTACCTCAAGTATTTTTTGTAGACTAAAATAACTGGGTATCAGACCTCCCCATTGATAGAGCTACCTAAAACCAGGTTGTCTAGCTTGCAAGATTTGTAGTTGCTCCTTAACAATCTACAAGATCTACTTCATTTGATATAATTTGCCTTTAAAATCTTCTTTAGGTGTAGGATGACCTCCAAATTCTGCATACTTGTAAGAACATGCTTGCTCCATCTGATTTTCATCAGAAATCTGATTTAGAGGTGTGTAGAAACTACTTGAAGATGGATTTTGGAAGGTTGGAGGTGGATTTGAATGGTGATACTGCTGCAAATGATGGTTCCAGCAAGGAAATGAAGTCATGATTGCACAACTTCATGGGAAAGAAAAATGAAAGGATCAAAGGAAAGTAAATGGTCTAGTGGTTCAAAAAATGGGTTGTTTACGTTGGGGTTAGCACACTGGTTGTAAAGACAATATATTAGATCTAATCATACATGCAAATAAAATTGGATATTCTACCAGAAGAAATATACAAAACAAGAGGCATAAATAAACACTAGATTTAACGTGGTTCACCCAGTGTGGGCTACGTCCACCAAGAAACAAGCCAATCTATTATCTAAAGCTTTGACAAGATATAGAATGAAGATTTGCAATCTTCCACACCTCTTAGATGTTTAGTACTTTCTTTCCTTCAAGCTTTTGCTTCATCACCAAGAATTCTCTCTCACCAACCTTTTTCAAGTTCTTTCTAATTCTTGTTAATTCTCTTACTTCTAAACCCTAGCTTTTATGCTTATAAAGTCGTTTATAGAATTAGGGCACTTAGTCATGCAATTACAATTAATAAATCTATTTTAATGCTAAAAATAGATATAATTCCTGAGAGTTAATTAAAACTTCATCTCATAGGTAACCGACGTTGGTGCTTCCTAACCGTCGCCGGTTCTTACTTGCCTTTGACCAATGCCAGTCATACCTGACCGATGTCGGTCCTAGGTGACCAATGTCGGTTCCCCCTTAACAGATGCCGGTTACTGTATTTTCTAGCAAGTTCCAATTACATGCTAAAATGAAGTAATTGAGCTCCACAACTCAACAATCTCCCACTTGGAGTTTAAATACTGCACCATACCTATACAGATTCATTCTTGGATCCTTCCTTAGCTTTGTTTATTCCTCTTTAAGTCTCAAACTCGAAGACCAACAGAAGTGGACTGTAGCTCAAATTTCTCCTTTGCTAATAGCTTCGTTAGCATATCCACAAGGTTCTTGCTTGTATGAATCTTTTCCAGATTCAACTGTCCATCCTCCAATATCTTCCGTATGAAGTGATACCTCAACTAAATGTGTTTTCTTCTTAAATGAAACGTTGAGTTCTTTGCCAAATGAATTGCACTCTGACTTTCACTGAACAGTTTACAATCACTTTACTCCTTCCCAAATCTTCCATTAACCTATTCATCCATATCATCTCCTTGCTAGCCTCTGTAGCTACAACATACTCTTCCTCTATAGTAGACAAATCCACAATTTTCTACAATCTTGAAATCCAGCTAACTGTCGTTCCACCTACTGTGAAAATATATCCAGTAGTGCTCCTTCTACCATCCAGATCTCCAACCATATCCGAACCTCCATAGCATAACTGCATGCCAGATGTCCCTTTCAAATACTTGAGTATCTAGTGGGTTGCTTTCTAATGCTCTTTACCTGGATTAGCCATATATCTACTCACAATTCCCACTGCCTGTGCAATGTCTGGTCTTGTACATACCATAACATGCATGAGACTTCCAATTGCTAAAGCATATGGCACTTGTGTCATGTATTTGACCTCCTCATGTGATGAAGGACATTAATCTTTTCTCAATTCGAAGTGTCCAGCCATAGGTGTGCTAACAGGTTTTGCATTCTGCATGTTGAACCTTTTTAGCACCTTGTAGATAT
The DNA here is from genome assembly GCA_019776745.2 of Taxus chinensis. Classification (NCBI taxonomy): domain Eukaryota; kingdom Viridiplantae; phylum Streptophyta; class Pinopsida; order Cupressales; family Taxaceae; genus Taxus; species Taxus chinensis. The sequence goes on from CM034149.1 coordinate 48,094,481, forward strand.
AATATTCCTGAGACAAATACAATTTCTTATTTTTCTTGTCTATGTGTATGTGCATGCCAAGGATTCTTTTTGCATCTCCTAAATCCTTTATAGAAAATGTTGAGCTAACTTTCTCTTAAGCTCACCAATGTCCTGCATACTCGATCCTGTAATAAGCATATCATCCACATACAGTAACAAAATAATATAACTTCCATTTTCAAGCTTCTTGAAATAAACACAATGGTCAGATTCACATCTCAAGTAACCATGCTCATGAATAAAACTATCAAACCTCATGTACCATTTCCTTGGAGCTTGCTTGAGCCCATATAGGCTCTTTTTCAACCTGCACACTAATTTCTCCTTACCCTTGACTTCATACCCAAGCGGTTGCTGCATATAAATCTCTTCATCCAAATCACCATGAAGGAAAGCCGTCTTCACATCTAGTTACTCTAAATGCAAATCTTCTACTGCAACTAAGCTCAATACAGTATGAATAGAAGTCATCTTAACAACAAGAGAAAATATTTCACCAAAATCAATACCTACTTTTTGTGCAAATCCCTTTACTACAAGTCTTTCCTTGTACCTTTTTTGTCCACCCTCTTCTTCCTTGATCCTGTAAACCCACTTGCTCTACAACATTCTCTTACCTGCTGGTAACTTAACAAAATCCTAAATTTGGTTCTGTTCCAAGGAGTCTATCTCCTCATCCATGCCATGCTCCGATTGAACGTGAGTCTTATCCTGCATTACTTCTTCAAAGATCTTTGGTTTACCATTATCAGTCAATAATGAATAAAATAGAGAAGGTGTAAATCTTTCTGGAAGTTTACTTACCCTTTGTGACCTTCTCATAGGAGTTTGGGGTACTGGAGACTCAATCTAGTCCTCCTGTACATTCCTATCCAAATCTGACAGTGACCGACATCGATCACCTCTAACCGACGTCGGTTCTACTAACCGATGCCGGTTCTCATCCTCTATAACCATTGGAGGTTCATCTGATTGATGCCGGTTAGGGACTAACCGACCACAGTTACTGTGTATTTATGTAGGTGTTTCTTAAAACCTAAGAGTTCATTTTCATCAATAAACTTATCAATTTTCTCATCCTTGGGTACCACAATTTGATCCCTGTACATTCTCTTTTCATTCCATTCAACATCACAACTCCTAATAATTTTAGAATTCTCTAAATCCCAAAAATAAAATTTGAAATCACCAGATCCATAACCAATGAAAGTGCACCTCTTGGATTTTACATCCAAAATTTTCCTATTTTCCTTATGAACATGCACAAAAGCTTCTGAACCAAAAACTTTAAGAAAATAAAGATCTGCCTCTTTTTTGGTCCAAGATTCCTCTAGTATTTCTCCATTTAGTGAACTTGAAGGCCCATGGTTAATCAAATAAACCACTGTATCAAATTCTTCTTCCCAAAACTACAAGGGCAATCCAAAAGGTATCCTCATACTTCTAGCACGTTCCATGATTGTCCTGTTCATTCTTTCTGCCACACCATTCTCATGTGGTGTTCTTGGAACCGTTCTTTCTCTACGTATCTGTACGATGGAAAAGTGACATGCGAGCATGGGAATCTACAAGTACCTCTTCCTCATACTTGACATCCTGAGGTCATGCTGAGACGGTCGGTGAATATAAATGGAATATAATCTTATATCCTCAATACACAATAATGGAATCTGTGAATCTAAGGCAAAGAAGGCCCTTCTAACCTGAATTGGTGTAATGGTTTGTTCAGATATAATAGTTGTTTGGAGGCTCCAATCAATGTTCGGAGGCTTTAATCAATGTTTGGAGGCTCCGATCTCTATCGATGTCGATCCTTGCATAGTCATTCGGATCCTTATCAATGCAGTCTATAGTTAGGATGATTTGACCAAAATGTGTAAGCTTTTTCGTCTTTGATGTTTAACCCTCTCATTTGTTCACTAATTGCTTGTAGGTTTGTCGTTGCTCGAAAGACCTATATCCTAAGGTCTTGATCTATATCAGCTAATGTTGTGGGTAGATTTGGTTGAGGCACTATTGGTTCAAATATATATTCTCTAGGCTCTCTAGGTCCCATGATTGTCATGCAAAATGATTCAACTTTCTAACTAGAATTACTAAACTAATTACGAAAGATGTATTTATACTATGCATGTATTCTTCTATTTTTGTATTTTCGATGATGTATTTTAATGAAATTTAAAGAGCAGCTATTCTAATAAATTTAGAAAATGGACAACTAATCTAGTAACAGAATTAAAACAAACAAAAATAACCTGGTATGGCTATTTGCCTGTGTAATTATGAATTTATATAAATATCTAAGCAACTAATTTTTTAAAATTGAAATACTCTCGATCATACCTCAGAAGTGAGGAATGAATCATGGTTTTTCAGAAACTATCAATCCCCACAGCTTCCCTGGCGATATCAAGAGTGAACTTTTGACTGAAATAAAATAATTCACTACTCTATTTGATATGTTTGTAACTAGAACTTTGATAGCTCAAACCTAGTGTTTACAGAACAGTGGTAAATCTAGTTGTGTGTGACTTTGTCCCCTCAGTGTGATCTCCTTGTTCCTTTGTGTTCTCATGAATCCAGAAAAGTGTGTATATGATAGCATCAACAGAAGAAGGTATCTAAACAATGAAAGCTTTGGATATAGACCGAATACAATGCGAGTAGGAGAGGGATAGTGCAAGTGAACAGAGCTTGACTATGCAATTCCTAGTGGGATTTGTTGTGGGAATACAACACAAATACACCGAGAGTTCTTGAAACTATCCTTTGTGACTAACAAAACCTGTAACTTTAAATGGATTCCTATCTAAGAATGAAACTATTTTATTTTAAACTGACTTGCATGGAAGAGTAATGAAGCAAGAATGAAACAAGAAGATTGAATGACCTCTAAACAACAAGGAAGACCAACAATGGATGCAAAACATAAAAACTAATGGAATTCTAAGAAAGAAGCTCAAAGACTAAATGACTAAACAGAGAAGGAGAGGGGCCATTTCTTTGAAAACAAGCTGGCTATTTATAGAAAATGTATTTACCAGAGGGTAACTCCCAATTGAAGTCTTTTACTATAAACAAAGGGAAAACACTATTCACAGGGTGGCCAAAACATAAATGCAAAGAAAAGTAGCTAGAGAATGCGGGTAGAAATTTAAGATTTATGTTTGACATGATCGTCAGAACTTTATGAAAAATGCGAACAGGACCGCCGCCTTGTGCGGGTGGCGGTCTCGTCATTGAAGACCAAAATGCAAGGAAAAAGGGGGGTAGTGGGAAAAACAAAGCAAGTGGAGGCCAAGCAAGGCATATGGGATACAAATATATACTTGGTGAGCTTTTCTAGATTTCGAACACCTTACAAGGAGACCTTTATCATCATTGGGGTATGTGTAACGTTTTTCTGGTGGTGCAGTACCCTACAATTTTGGGTACGTACATATTGCCCCCTCGGAGAAGCGTCTTAGCCATGAAGAGGCGTAAAATGGTGGATCTGAGTATGGCGGTCCCGAAATGGGGGGTTAGGAGTTATACCTGACATGCTCGTGTGTTGGAAAGTCGCCATCCAAAAATCCCGCTATCTGCAAAATGAAAAAGGGGACTCAAGTGTAGCTAGATAAAACAATTTGAGAAATAAGAGTAAACTGATATGAAATGAGGACTTACCATCTATGCGGGGTTTAGAACTTACCTCCGTCGACACTCCGACTCTGCGAAAGACATTCAAAATTAATTTTAAAAGGCTATATATATATATATAACAAACTCATTTCACTATTCATTTACATAGATTGATTTGATAGTTTTTGAGCTCTGGGACCCACGGTGACGATTTTCGATGAGAGTATAGTCAAAATGTTTGTGGTGAGATAGTGATCATACCTCTGAGAGCGGAACATTGACCTGCGAAGTCACAGGTTAGTTCTTCTCAATTTATTGTTTTTGAACCTAAAATGTAGAAATGATAAAATCTTTGTCTTGGGGGGGTTATTTTTGAAAATATTAGTTTTAAATGAGTCTCTAGGGGGGCGCCCATAGGGTAGGTCCTTATTTTGGTTAAAATGGTGTCTTTTTCTTTTTTTAGGCATTTTTAGGGCTTCCGAGACATTTATAGATTTGAGACAGGACCGCCGCCCTGCACAGGGCAGCGGTTACAGGACCACCACCTTAGAAGGCAGTGGTTATGAAACTGCCGCTCTGCACAGGGTGGTGGTTTACGACAGAAAGTAAAAAAAGATGTTTTACTTACTCATTTTTGCATTTTTAGCACTTTTACATGTTTTTGATAGTTTTTCCAATCAGATTTTGATACTAACTTACTCCTTTTTGTGTTTTTGGGTGTATGCAGAAGGAGGAATACATTAGATGGAGCCGAGAGAGGGAGTGTGATTGGCTCCCAGTAGTGTTAGAGGCACTCACTTAGGTAGAGTGAGATACTCTTCAAAGGGCTGGCATTTGGAGGATTGCATAGGTCCCTCACGTTGCACCTACTAGTCACATACTATGTGACTTATTTTCATACTGGGACGTGGATCAGAACACCTTCCGATTTCCAGGAGTTAGGGGTGAGTGGACCATCACCCTGGAGGATGTTTACCGTATACTGGGGGTTCCAATCCTTGGGTGGCAGTTGTCTCTTAAGAAAGCAGTATCGAGATCTCAGGTGGTTCAGTGGGCCACCTATATGGGGGATGCAGTTGTTTCGATGGGGTTGAAGAAGGGAGTGAGGATCTGCTCCATTTTTGAGATAGACATTCTTGTGCTCCACAAGGCCATCATGGGCATCCTTGCTTCGAGATTGATTGGGGACAAGGGAGGAGACACTCTCTTATATTGTTGGGCCCCCATTATTGCATAGATTGAGGGTCATGGACGCATTTACGCTTGGGGAGCAGACATCCTCGGGACCACCTACCATGATTTATACAGGGTGGTCCGACTACAGGGGAAGTCACTGAGCCACTCCACTCTTGTCATGAGTTGGGTGTATGAGCATATCACTCCGTATGGGAGAGGTGAAGAGGCGGAGGATCCCGAGGGCCGTCAGGGCAGCGAGGTGGGAAGGGATGACCGTTCTTAGAGTGCCTCACTGGCTAGTGGCCTCTTTGACCACTGCAGACATGGAGGCCACTCCTTATCAGGACATGGAAGGTTTATGGGGAGAGGAGACTATCATATTGATTGCTTGTCAGACTACTAGTCAACTGGTAGATAGGACTGGGAAGTTGGAGATCCACCCCTTTGACAGAGTACCACAGTAGTTTGGCCTCCCATACATAGACATTTTTCCTCTAGTGGAGCTTGTGTATAGATTTGTTCGTGAGGCTCAGGGAGGTCCTAGAGGCCGGGGTTGGACTACCATTATTCCTGGTGTCCCCATTGCAGCCAGGAGGGTGGTACATGCTCGAGGGGGAGCCAGTGCTCCTCAGGCACCTTTACTTCGGATTTCCACCAGTCTCGCCCATAGTAGTGATGAGCCCATTGACGTGGACTCCGAGTCTGAGGAGTTCACTGGGGGAGAGATAGAGGAGGAGATAGAGGAGATGGAGATCAAAGGGATGGGCGGGGAGGATGATAGTGATTCCGAGTGGCATGACACTCAGGATATCCTACAGGCTGAGAGGGCGGAGCGGAGCGTAGAGAGGGTGACTCTGATCTCAGAGGAGTTGCTCTCTCAGGATTTAGGGGGAGATGGTGAGTCTGTCGCAGGCCGTCACATTGCCCCAGATGTGGGAGAGAGATGCCAGTCAGCAGCAGCATCAGTGGCAGGCGTGGATCCTAGAGATCCTTCCTGGAGGCCCAAAGATCTGAGTGAGTTGTCACTCTTCTCTTGACTTTGTTTTAGTTAGAATTGTCTTAGTTTTTATTTCTTTTCGTTTTGTTTATTATTGGTTTTATTTTTGATCGTTTTCTAACTTGTTTTCTCCTTTATTTGCAGCGACTTTTAATGAGTGGCGAGACTTGATTTGCACCGAGTATGCACAGATACCTTGTTGTTCCCCTCAGAGAAGACTCGTGCTGAGCTTTCTGTGGATGTGGGGGAGCCTTCAGCAGCCGGTAGGCATACCGATGTTTTTGCCTCTGTCTGGCAGGTGACGAAGATCATGACTTCTCTCCGTGCTGAGGTAGCTGGATATAGGACGGTCGAGTGCTTGATGAGGAGGAGTCATTCTCATAGTGAGACGGTAGCTACTGGCCATGACCACGAGCCCTCAGTGCATTCGGAGTGCCGACATAGCCGGAGTCCTAGACGTGGTCGTGTGCCCTCTGAGGGATCCCATAGGGGTTGAGAGGCCATTTTTGTAGTGTTTTGTCAGATATTTATATGAGTGTTTTTGTACTTTTCAGGCTCATTGAGCATTTTGACCATGCTTAGTGCATGATGGCATTGTATATAAAACTTGATATATATATATATATATATATATATATATATCTTTTTGGATCTAGACTTTTGGTGCCTAGAATTTTGTGACTTGTTTCCACATGTATACTAGATGTTTTTAGAGTATTTGCTTTCATGCTTTTCAGTATGTATGCAATGGATGAAAAATGATAACAAATGTTGAGCAAAATGTTTCTCTTTTTTATGCTTTTGTAATGCTGATATGTGATGATTAACACATTGTAGTATTGAACTTTTGACCTCTTTGGGAAATGTCTGTGATTTCTTCTTATGTTGGAAAAATGTGATGAATGTATAGTGATAAAGAGATGAACTTTCCCCATTCCCAACTCCATGCAACCAGTAAGATGCGAGGGCTCAACACCAAGAGTTAGGAAGGGCACAAATTGTATGAGTTTGACTGAATGGAATGATGAGAGACAGACAAACCAGTAACAGAAACCAAACTTAGACCTACACACTTACCCTACTCAGAACTACCACCAAGCTTAGAAGGCCACTTACTTTCTAGTTTATCTAGACTTAGATTTATAAATGGCAACCTGGTTGACAAAATCTGGTTTTGAGGATTTGATCTCTTTAGAATTTGGACATTTGTTTTCTCTTAATATAATTTGATTTGTATTTTTAGAATACCAAGATTTGTTAAATTGTGTGAATGGACCCCCCACACCCTGCCTCATGCCACTAGTAAGAAGCATGGGTTTGTCACCAAAGGAAAAATATAGGTGAGTAAGGGCACTTCTTTCCTTTCCCAACCTCGCACCACTAGTAAGAGATGCGGGCTTATCACCAAGGGTTGGTGGGGCAAAGAAGTGTGTAAAATAAAATATTCTGTTTTGCTTGGTGCTTTGATTCTATTTGATTTTTGACACTTCTGATATGTGGATTTAGGATATCCTTTCTTTAAAAGAGACTTAAGAGGGATAGATGTGACACCAAGAAGCTTCTAGAATCAGACCATAGGTAAGGACGACTTCACCTAGTAGAAAGAAAGAGCAAAACCAAGTATGCAGGCCTTGGTATGGTTTTCGTCAATACTTGTCTGTCAAACTTGATGAGAAGATTTGAAAATACTTGATGATGTTTGAAGAGATGTGATTTGAATGCTTTTGCCAATACTTTCAGAAATTTGTAATAAATTGCTTAAGAGTAAGTTCCTGGACTACAATTTTTACGAAATGAGTGGACAAAATGAAACAGCTAAATGACTAATGCAATGTAGGTAGCTATAATGTACAAGTGGTGATTCTGATGTCTTATGCGTAAAACCATTTAAGATGCAAGGAATTGATAGTTTCATTGAATTCCTCACCTTCTAGTGTGCACAAAAGATACGCACCATTTCCGTAGTCCTTCATGACTCGGTATGGGCCCAACCACTTGGGCCGGAACTTCCTTCCTTCACCAGTTTTCTTATCAATCCGACTGTCTAGTCTTAGAACTAGATCTCCCTCATATATTTCTCACTCATAGACCTTTTTGTTATACTGCCAACACATCCGGTCAGCATAGGCTCTGTGCCATTGTTCGACATTTAGCCTGGCCTCGTCAAGGCTTTCCAGTTGAGAGAGGCGTGCCTCCCTATAAGCTTCTTCGTCCAAAATCCCTTGTAATGAGATACAGAGACTGGGTATTTCAACCTCAAGTGGGAGAACTGCTTCTGCCCCGAATACCAACGAGAAAGGGGTTGCTCCTGTTGGTGTTCTTATTGAGGTTTGATGGGCCCACAAGGCCGGATATAGTTTTAAATGCCAATCTCACTTGTTCTCCTTGACTGTTTTGAGGAGAATAGCTTTTAATGTTTTGTTTGTTGCTTCAGCTTGCCCATTGGCTTGAGGGTAGTAAAGAGAGGCCATGTGATGGTTTATTTTGAATTTGCTGCATAACTCACGGACCTCGTCATTTTTAAAGGATGTGCCATTATCTGAGATAATGACTTGTGGGACACCATACCTACAAATGATTTGGTTCAGAATGAATTTGGCAATTACCGAACCTGGTACTGTGGTGAGAGGCATGGCCTCCACCCATTTGGTAAAATATTCCGTGGCTGTAATTATAAAATTATGGCCATCGGTTGATGAGGGAGAGAATTTCCCTATCAAGTCCAGACCCCACGTGGAGAAGGGCCACGGGGTCGCTATTGGTTGCAGGGATTGTGCTGGCATGTGAATCTCGTGAGAGAATTCTTGGCATTTATGGCACTTACGTACAAATTCTACTGCGTCATGTTCGAGAGTGGGCCAAAAATAGCCCATCCGATGTATTTTGCGAGTAGTGGCGTGACCACCGAAGTGGCCTCCACATATCCCACTGTGGGATTCATGAAGAATCTTCTTGGATTCTTTTGTGTCGACGCATCTTAGAAGCATGCCATCGAAGGCTTTACGATAGAGTACCTGTTCTAAAACAACATATTTAGTGGTAATAATGTGTAACCACCTTCTTTGTTGTGATGTGGCACCTTCTGGGTATGTGTGGTCTATGATAAAATTGATGATATCAGTGTACCAGGGACATGTAGAGATGGGGGGCCTGGTTTCGACGAAGTATACACACTCATCAGGAAAGTCCAGATTTACCAGATCACCTCCATCTAGTGGATTGTCAGCTAACCAATCTGCAATGATTTTTCCCTTAACGGATTTTTGGTTTACGAATGTCAACTCAAATTCACCCATTAAGGTTATGAAATGCCCAACCTTTTTAGATAAAGACCCTTACGTGAGGAATGTTCGTAAATGATCTGTCTTTACAATGACCCTTGTTTCTTGGTTTAACATGTAATGTCTTAAACATTTTGTTGCAAAGACTATGGCAAGGCATTCTCTCTCTGCCTGTGTATAACATGTTTCATAATCGAGCAACGTTCAGCTGATGAAATAGACCGCACGTTCTCGTTTATCATTGTCTTCTTGAGCCAACATGCAGGCTAGCGAGACATGAGTGGCTCGTGAGTATAGGATCAAAGGGCGGTCTAGTTTGGGAGGCATTAGTGTGGGTGGAGACAACAAGAAGCGTTTAACTGCTTTGAAGGCCTCGTTGCATTCTTCAGTCCAATCAATGCTATAATATTTCTTTAATAGATTGTTGATTGGATGAATGGAAAAAACTTAAATCTGGGATGAACCTTCGGATTGCATCGAGCTTCCCAAGAAATGACCTGATTCCAGACTCATCTGATGGTGGGATCATTTCGAGAACAACCCGTATTTTGGCTGGATCAACATCAATCCCTCGTGAAGATATAATATAGCCCAGAAGTTTGCCTCCTGTCACACCAAACATGCACTTCTCTGGGTTTAATGTGACACCATATTCAATTAATCATGAGAGGATGATGTGAAGTACTTCTGGATGATCACAACGCTTCTTGGCCTTGGCCAATAAGTCATCCACATAGGATTCCACAATTTTATGGATAAGATCGTGGAATATGTATGTCATTGCCCATTGATATGTAGCACCGGCGTTCTTAAGACCAAATGGCATGACAACGTAGCAATAATTTCCCCAGGGAGTTATGAATGTAGTTTTGGCTTGATCCTGTTCAGATATTTTAATCTGATTATACCCTGAGAACCCATCCATGAGGGACAACAGTTCAAATCTAGCTGTTGCATCAACGATAACGTCAATGGATGGTAATGGGAAGTCATCCTTGGGACAAGCTTTGTTAATATCCTGAAAATCTATGCAAATGCGTATCTTCCCATTCTTTTTTAGAACAGGGACGATATTAGATACCCATTGTGAATAGTCAATGGGTTTGATGAATCCCACTTGGAGAAGTTTTATTACTTCCTCTTTTACCATGAGAGCCACTTTTGGCTTCATTGGTCTTGACTTTTGTTTAATTGGTTTTGCATCTGGTTTAGTGACAAGATTATGTACTGTGATGTGTGGTGCAATGCCCATCATTTCTTTATAGTTAAATGTGAAATCCTTTTGATGTTCTTTGAGGATTTGGGTGTGTATTTCTATCTCCTCCGGAGTTAACGAGGATCCCAACTTCAAAATTTTTGGTTCTTCCTCCGTTCCAATGTTTATGTCAATGGTTTCTTCTATTAAAGAAGTGTTACCTTCTTCAAATTCAGGTGGGGCTGGAGGTAGTTCCAAGCTTTCTCCGTTTTCTATCTCGTAGATATTGAGATCCTCTTGTGGAGGAGACTCTACCATGGGATTTCCAAAATAGGAAGAGGAATGTGGTATTAGGGAAAGATCCACTATGCGGTGAGCAAGGTGTAGCTCCGCATAGGCGTTTAGATATTCGAGAGTGACTCTATCATCGTCAAAGTGATCCATGATAGAAAAATCATCCTCAGCTTCTCCATGAGTCAGGAGTGAGTTTGTTGGTATTTTACGCACTAATGGTTCGGTACGAAGTGATACTGTGAAATTTTTATCTTCCAACTCGTTGTTTGGAGTGAAACGGGAAGCTGAGGTTGCTATTGAGTCTGCGAGAAGGTTCTACTCTCGTGGGATTGCTTCAATTGATATGAAGTTAAATCCCTTGCTTAGATCTAATACCGTTGTTTTATAGAGTTGTAAATGCTCAGCCCTAGTTTCATATACCTCAGAGACTTGGTTTGCAACTAGTTGCGAGTCTCCTAGCACTCTAATGTTATCGATGCCCATTCTTTTGGCTAGGATGAGGCCAAGGAGGAGAGCTTCAAACTCAGCCTCATTGTTTGTACATTCAAAGTTTAATTTAAAGGTGAAAGGCAGGATCTTTCCCTCAGGTGAAGTAAAGATCACTCCTGCCCCAGCTCCAAAGTGACATCTAGCTCCATCGAAGTGGAGAGTCCAATACTTGCTTGGAAAAATGGATGTTGGGATATTCGTCGTATCTATTTCTTTTGCTTCGGTTACTTCTACCATAAAAACTTTGTCTGATGGAAGAGAAGCAATTCCCAGGGTGTGTCCCATACCCATAGAATCAAATGGTAGGAGAATAGGTAAGTCTTTCTCTAACAACTCGACAATTTTTGCGGTAGTCCCTAGTGACACTGTTTCTATGATGTTGGTCTCATTTTTGAGTGCTGGAATGTCCTCGGCTAGATTTGTAATTTCCAACTCTGTGGTGGGTATCAACTTCTCTTTTGGTTTTGAATTAATTGGTTTGATAAGTTGATTTGTTGGGAGTTCAAACTCGGAGTGAACGCCTGGTCTTTTCTTCAAATCAGCTAGGTGTATATCAAAGGGTTTTGGGTCACCTTGTGCCACAAATATTTTCCCTAAGTGTAGAAATCTTATTTCTTGGAATAACGTGGAAGGGATTGCCTTCATGTGGTGTATCCATGGCCAACCAAGGATCATATTATAGTTGGTTTCCTGATCTATAATATAAAATTCGGTGAGGACCGTCTTGGGTCCTAAAGTGACTGGTAAAACTATGGTTCCAATTGAAGTGGCCTTGAGGCTATCATAACCTCTTAACGTATTTTGTGTTGTGGAACAGTTTGTCTCTCCATATCCTAAATTTTGAAGAAAAGCGAAAGGGACTATGTTAAATGCTGCCCCATCGTCAATCATTACATGTTTAACAAAATTATTGTAAGCCCATACTTGTAAATGTAAAGCTGGGTCGCCTCTTCGTGTAATTTCAGCATCTGTTGGCATTTTGCTTATATCGAATATAAACTCAGTATCCCTATCTGGCTGCCCTGGAGGGTAGACATTAAAGTCTACTTGGTTTACTTGCGTTTCCGGAGGAGGAGTGATGTTGATTAAATGACCAAGGCCTAATGCTTCTAAGAGGGCAGCCCTGTGGGTGGGAGATTTCTTTAACAAATCCAAAAAGGAGATGTGAGAGAAGGTTTTAGTTAAGTCATTAATTAAATCATAGGTGCCTATGGGTTTTACCAACGTTTGTTGACTGTTGTCTAGTTCCAATGGATAACTTGGAGTAGGTTGAGAAGAATAATCCCGTGTTCTTGTTATGGTTTCTACGGGTAGCTCGGTGTCTAACTCTACCAAACCAACTATCTTAGTTTGGGGTCGAGTTCCTAGTTGGGGTGCGACTGGTGGATTTAATGAAGTTGAAGCTTCATGATCATTGTTTCCTGTTACAACACCCTTGTTTGTTCAGCTAGGATCTAGCTTGTTATTGTTAGAATGGTTTGGGAGTGGATCATTAAAGATCTTGAGGGGTGCATTTTGAGGGGAAACTGCCCCTGTATAAGTGTTTGGCGTGGGTACTACAGAATTTGCTAAAAACATATCTATAAAGAGTTGCTTTTGATCTTCTGGCAAATGCTGCATGAATTTATTGTAGTCACGACAAGTCCTAGTATCGTGGCCTTGAATCTTGTGGAAGCCACAATACAAATTGGGATTATAATTTCGAGGTTGTTGATTTAAAACTTGTTGTGGCCCAAAATTTTGATAAGGTTGCTGGTTGTTAGAGTTAAAATTTTGAGGCTGTTGCCTTTGGTTTTGACTCTGATATCTAGTTGGGTTTTGATTTGGACCTTGTGTTTGGATTTGTTGTTGTTGTTGTTGTGGTCGTGGTGGACGATTAAAATCCACTGCGTTGATTCTTGGAGTAAAATTGTTATTTCCTTGATTATTAACTAGTGGCGAAATGTTTACAATGTTTGCCCTTTTGACTTGGTCAGTTACTCCATCTATTGTAACTCCACGATCTTAGGTCCTTGATTAGCGTTCCCGGTATTAGGATAGGTTGTGGTGTTTTGATTGGGAGTGGTTAATTTCCCATTTGTTCCATATGTCTTATGACCACTATCTATCATTGCTTGGTCGATTCGGAGAGCACTCTCGAGTACCTCATCATAAGTTCTTAGTGGGAACTTCTGGACTTCTTCCTTTATCTCTCTATTGAGAGAATGAAGTAATAAATCACATAGTTCCATTTGATCCATGTTTGGAGCACTTGCTGATGAGTAGAGAACCATACGCCATCTTTGAATAAAATGAGCAACAGATTCATTATGTTCTTGTTTAATATCCGTTCTTAACAATTTGTTCATATCAAAAGCTTTGATAAACTCAGACACAAGTTGTTTGAATGAGTGTATCGAGGCTTCAGGTATTTTGTAATACCAATCAAGGGAAATACCTTCTAAGGTCTTAGGGAATATCTTAGCAACAACCCCATCCCAAGGGAGTAATTCCCATATGGCTGTGGCATAGGCCTTAATGTGTGCATTTGGATCCCCTTCCCCTTTATATTTGGGTAAATTGGGAAGAGGTCTTGGAAGCATAACACTTTGTATGGTGAAGTCTAGGGGCTCTTTTAAATATTCTGAATAAGTCCCTACTGCGTAGGCCTCGATCATCGATGGTGCTTGTTGTGGGGGTGGAGGTGGCATGGTTTGTTGATATGGCATAACATATGTATTTGCAGGGGCATAAGGGAATCCCTGTGGTTGAATGAACATCCTGGGAGAAGAGAACATGTCTCCTTGTGGTGACTTTGAATAAATGTTTAAGTAAGGAGGAGCATTGTTTTGGTATGGGTTGTTTGGTGCCAAGCCGGGAGGTGTCATGTTTTCAACTGGAGTGGCATTTGAAAATGCGGTCCTAGTTGGCGTTTACTGTGGGTAATTATACAGATGTTGAGGAGGCATGCCTAACATGCCTGTTCCTGTAAGGAGGTCAACCTGACTGGGATGATGCAGAGGGTTGGGGATCCCTGCTTTCCCAAAATATGAATGTTGGTTTGCTTGAGCAAGTTCCAGCCCTCTAACCTTTTCAACTAAGGCTGAAATGACCTCTATTGGTGAAGACACAATACTTTGCCTTAATGGTGTTTGTTGTATACCTTGAGGTTGTAAAGGGGTGTGATACCCTGCTATGAATTGATCATTATCCTACCAAGCTTCACCGAGGGCATTTCCCATAGGTGGAGGAATGGGGGTGTTTTTTTGGAATAGGGTATCTAATTGTATTTGTAAACTCCCTATAGGTGGATACATGTTTTGGAAATGTTGTTCGCTTTTAGCATAACGTGCTAAGTATTCCTCATCCAAAAATGGGATTGGATCTGACTGTCTACTGATCTGGGGTCTGAACAAGACCCGAGGAGATGAAGTGGATTCTCCAGTAAACATCATATTGTTAGACCTTGAGGACTCTGGCTGTTGTGTTTGTGCAAGCTGATCAAATTCCTCAATTCAGAACGATGAACTGGAGCTAGTTCTTTGAGGGGGAGTTTGAGATGACAAGTAATTACTTGAATAGTTATCAGCCCATGCGGAAAGCGGGGGTGATGGTTGTCGACTTGTTTGACTATAACTTGTTTCAAGACCTGAGAGAGGTATACCATATGCATCATATCCTGACATATTCGACGGGTATATGAATACCCGCAGAATAATGGGAAAGAGTGAAGGTGGATGGAAGAAATGAAAACAAAAGGGGAATATTTGTTTGATTCACGTCGGGTTCACCAGTTTTGTACGATGGAAAAGTGACATGCGAGCATGGGAATCTACAAGTATCTCTTCCTCATACCCGACCTCCTAAGATCGTGCCGAGAGGGCTGGTGAATGTGGAATATAAATGGATTCAGATAAACTTAATCGGGTAATCTTATATCCTCAATACGCAATAATGGAATATGCAAATCTAAGGCAAAGAAGGCCCTTCTAACCTGAATTAGTGTAATGGTTTGTTCGGATATAATAGCTATTCGGAGGCTCCAATCAATGTTTAGAGGCTCCAATATCTATCGATGTCAATCCTTTCAAAGTCATTCAGATCTTTATCAAGGCAGTCTATAGTTAGGATGATTTGACCAAAATGTGTAAGCTTTGTCGTCTTTGATGTTTAACCCTCTCAGTTGTTCACTAATTGCTTGTAGGTTTGTCATTTCTCGAAAGACCTGTATCCTAAGGTCTTGATCTATATCAACTAATGTTGTGGGTAGATTTGGTTGAGGCACTATTGGTTCAAATATATATTCTCTAGGCTCTCTAGGTCCCATGATTGTCATGTAAAATGATTCAACTTTCTAACTAAAATTAATAAACTAATTACGAAAGATGTATTTATACTATGCATGTATTCTTCTATTTTTGTATTTTCGATGACGTATTTTAATGAAATTTAAAGAGCAACTATTCTAATAAATTTAGAAAATGGACAACTAATCTAGTAACAGAATTAAAACAAACAAAAATAACCTGGTATGGCTATTTGCCTGTGCAATTGTGAATTTATCTAAATATCTAAGGAACTAATTGTTTTAAATTGAAATACTCTCGATCCTACCTCAGAAGTGAGGAATGAATCACAGTTTCTTAGAAACTATCAATCCCCACAGCTTCCCTGGTGATATCGAGAGTGAAATTTTGACTGAAATAAAATAATTCACTACTTTATTTGATACGTTTATAACTAGAACTTTGATAGCTCAAACATGGCGTTTACAAAACAATGGTAAATCCAGTTGTGTGTGACTTTGTCCCCTCAGTGTGATCTCCTCATTCCTTCGTGTTCTCATGAATCCAGAAAAGTGTGTATATGATAGCATCAATAGAAGAAGGTATTCGAACAATGGCAGCTTTGGATATAGACCGAATACAATGCGAGTAGGAGAGGGATAGCGCAAGTGAACAGAGCTTGACTATGTAATTCCTAGCGGGATTTATTGTGGGAATATAACACAAATATGCCGAGAGTTCTTGAAACTATCCTTTGTGACTAACTTTACTTGTAACTTTAAATGGATTCCTATCTAAGAATGAAACTATTTTATTTTAAACTGACTTGCATGGAAGAGTAATGAAGCAAGAATGAAACAAGAAGATTGAATGACCTCTAAACAACAAGGAAGACCAACAATGGATGCAAAACATAAAAACTAATGGAATTCTAAGCAAGAAGCTCAAAGACTAAATGACTAAACAGAGAAGGAGAGGGGCCATTTGTTTGAAAACAAGCTAGCTATTTATAGCAAATGCATTTACCAGAGGGTAACTCCCAATTGAAGTCTTTTACTATAAACAAAGGGAATACACTATTCATAGGGCGGCCAAAACATAAATGCAAAGCAAAGTAGTTGGATAATGCGGGTAGAAATTAAATATTTACATTTGACATGATCATCGGAACTTTCTGGAAAACGTGAACATGACCGCCGCCCTGTGCAGGGTAGCGGTTACGGGACCGCCGCCTTGTCCTGGGTGGCGGTCACGGGACCACCGCCCAGGTAGGGCGGCGGTCTCATCACTGAAGACCAAAATGCAAGGAAAAAGGGGGGTAGAGGGAAAAACAAGGCATGTGGAGTCCGAGTGAGGCATACGGGATACAAACGTATACTTGGCAAGCTTTTTTGGATTCCTAACACCTTGCAAGGAGACCTGTATCATCATTGGGGTATGTGTAACATTTTTCCAGTGGTGCAGTACCCTACAATTTTGGGTACATATAGTATCCCATTCACTGAACGATAATAATTGAAAGCCTTGCTACAGTATTCACCACCATTATCAGATCTAAGGTACTTTAACTTAGAATTTGTTTCAGTCTCAACAAGGGATTTCCATCTTTTACAAGTCTCAAAAACATCATATTTACGTTTAATACAATAAACCCATACCTTTCTTATAGCATCATTAATGAAAGTAACATAATACTGGGATCCTCCATGAGAAGCTACCTAAGCTGGTCCCCACACATCTGAGTGTACAAGCTCCAATTTTTGATCCTTCTTAGTTGCCCCAACTTTGAGAAATCTCACTCTCTTTTGCTTTCCAAAGATACAATGCTCACAAAAATCAAGATCTAAATCTTTCAAATATGATAACTTACCCTTAGCCTTTAAGAGTTTCAATCCTTTTTGACTCATATGACCCAACCGATTATGCCACATGCATGTATCTGATTCTGAAGTAGATAATGCAGAAAAGGAATTAGTAATACAGGTAGATAAATATAGAGTTCCTACCTTCTTACCTCTTGCCACAATAAAATCACCCTTGGTGACTTTCCAAGAGTCTCCAGTAAAAGTAACCATGCAACCAGATTCACCTAGTTGCCTTACAGAAATAAGATTCCTCCTGAGGCTTGGCACATGTCTCACATCTTTCAATACCCATGTATTTCCATTCTACAATTTTAGATGAACTTCCCTTTACCAGTAATACTGCAAGGTTCATCATCACCCAAATAAACATACCCAAAATTTCCCTGTACATAATTTTTGAAATAACCCTTATAGGGGTTGCATGGAAAGAAGCTCCTAAATATAAAACTCATGATTCAATTTTACAATCTAAAGAAAGAATAAGTGCATCTTGCATTACCTCTGATGTAGCAAGATTTGCTTCTTTACCTTTTTCTGGTTGTTGGTTCTCTTTTTCTTTTGACCAACAATCTTTCTTTGCATGTCCTTTCTTTCCACATTTCCAACAAGTAATTCCCTTACATCTGGATTTAGATCTACTATCCCTTGACTTTGATTTCCCATTACTTTTACTCTTGGATCTCTCCTTCTTCATGCCCCTGCTTTCTACATTCAAAGCATTTCTAGATGATGATTCCTTTGTAATCTTCTTTCTAATTTCTTCATTCAAGATTATACTAACCACATCATCAAAATTCAAAATATTATTAGTAAATGATGTATTACTAACAACCATTACCAAGTTGTCCCAACTATCAGGTAAATAACATATAAATAAAAGTGCTTTTACTTCATCATCAAATGGTATAGCAAACAATTTTAACTGATTTATAATAGATCAGAAATAATTTAAATGCCCGGAAGCAGATTCAACTTCATGCATCTTAGAACTAAATAGTTTCTTCATCAAATAAACTTTATTTGAAGCACTAGGTTTTTCATATAAATTAGCAAGAGATTTCATTAACTCTACTGTAGAAGATGCTTCTGTAATATTGGAAGCCACAAATGCTGCTAGGCTCAATATTATAGATCCCAAAGCCTTTTTGTCAAGAATCTTCCATTCTTTATCAGTCGTCTTCGTAGGTCTAGACTTCTCATCCAATGGTAAGTTCAAATCTCTTTGATACAAATAATCCTCAATCTGCATCTTCCATAATTGATAATTTCATCCATCAAATTTCTCTACCTTGTATTTGTTATCTTCTGCCATTGTTGTAGCTCCCACTCAATCATAAAACCCTCTGTGAGTAAATCTGTCAACACAAAAAACCCTCAAACAAAGCTCTGATACCAGTTGTTGGGGTTAGCACACCAGTTGTACAGACAATATATCAAATCTAAGCATACATGCAAATAAAATTGGATATTCTACCAAAAGAAATATACAAAACAAGAGACATAAATCAACACCAGATTTAACGTGGTTCACCCAGTGTGGGCTACATCCACCAAGAAACAAGACAATCTATTATCCAAAGCTTTGACAAGATATGAAGATTTACAATCTTCCACACCTCTCAGATGTTCAGTACTTTCTTTCCTTCAAGCTTTTTCTTCATCACCAAGAATTCTCTCTCACCAACCTTTTTCAAGTTCTTTCTAATTCTTGTTAATTCTCTTACTTCTAAACCCTAGCTTTTATACTTATAAATTTGTTTATAGACTTAGGGCACTAGCCATGCAATTACAATTAATAAATCTATTTTAATACTAAAAATAGATATAATTCCCGAGAGTTAATTAAAACTTCGTCACACAGGTAACCGACGTCGGTTCTGCCTAACCGTTGCCTGTTCCTACTTGCCTTTGACCGATGTCGGTCATACCTGACTGATGCCGATCCTGGGTGACCAATGTTGGTTCCTCTTTAACCGATGTCAGTTACTGTATTTTGCAGCAAGTTTCAATTGCATGCTAAAAAAAGTAATTGAGCTCCTTAACTCAACAGTTTAGACTAGTGGAGTCACCAGATATGCTTGAAAATGCCTCCAAAGGCTGAAATCTCACTAAGAGCACATCAAACTTGGTGAAATGAAATGTACAACAAGATGTTTAAATGGAACACCTACAAAATATGAATTCAATCTTGTCTCACCTGACGTGTCAGAACTATTATCACCAGAAAACAACACCCTTTGATTTCTCATGTATGTGTGGATGAACAGTCGTTATTTTTAGGTAACATGGGATTGTCTCTCAAGTTGTGGGACTTGCTACTTGAGAAAAACCTCCAGAGAAGGTTGGTTCATCTACCTAATCCTAATTTTAATATACTCCTAAGGAAGGAAATGAAACTATCTAACCCTGTTCTAAACTTCCAAGGGACCAGGGAGAGAGAAAGATGCATGAAAATGGGAAATCCTACACTAAAAGGGTGGTGATATCACCAAGAAAAGGGTATGGAAATATTCTAATGAGGGAGAAAGGAGAAGGAAAATGGAGTAGGGAGAGGCCAAAAATGTGTGACAAAAACCCAAGGCTTTATTCACCATCTATTCTCCATGAAACACAACAATATGAACCTACAAATGAGAAATACATTCACAAAATACAACAATAATGGAAATGTAAGGAAATACAATAAAACATATGCTAGGGTTGAGAGAAACACCACAAAACATCTATTTTATTTCTTTCAAAGTATGCACAATCCATTACATGTGAAGAAGAAGGCACTAGAACACTTGTCAGGCCCAAATAAATGAGTGAAACCCATTGGTGTTGAGAAACCATTTTGACATAGTTTCTTTACATCCCAAAATATTCCCCCTACAAATGAGATGTTTTTACAATATATAGAAGAATGAGAGAGAGAGAAGAGGGAAACTCAAATTTTTTCTTCCATCCAAACAATAGTATGGGTGACCTGCCAAATTCATTCCCCAATGTCCTTTGCCTTGTGGAAGAAGAAAGAGGACCATACTTCATTAATTTGATCTTTCAGCTACTTGGAGTTGTGCTTTGAATGTTAGAAGTGTTTTTTTTCCTTTTTCATCCACCTAATTTTTCCAAATTTGTTTTTTTTTGGATTTCATGGTGTCGTGCTTGAAGAGACATTTCCAAAAAGTCCAAGTTCATAAAATTTGGATAATTAGGGAGATAGATATGTCAAATCAGGTTTTGGGAAGAAGTGAGGAACACGAGTTCCTGATGCCTTGTCATAGTCTAAAGTTAACTGTTCACCTTATATTTTATTCCCCCTTTATCCTTTATCCTTTTATATTTTATTCCTTTGTCCTGCAAACAAATTGGGTGATCATAGCATTGGAGGAAATGGTGAACTGTTTATTTTTCCCTTGGTTCTCCCGCAACTTATCATCTCCACAGTCCACTCATTATCTCCATGTTCATTTTATCTCCTTTGGTGTTAGGATGGATCTGGGTTTCAGGGAACATGAGGTACTCGGGAATTGGTGCCTTGAGTTCTTTGTCCTTCCACATCCTTCCTTTCACGTGCTTCATTTCTTATCTCCTCTACTTCCTTTGTCTTGCGGCTTTGCTTGTTCCGCAGGGAACGTGTTCCTTGCCAACCCCATTGCTCTGCAACCCCAAACTTCCGCAATAATATTCACCTCCATTTGACTCCCCGTATTTCATTCCCATATATTACAGGTAAACTGACCCTGCGGGAACTTTGGGTTCTCGAGAACTGTTACTTCCCCACACCAGTTTTCCAGAACACCTCCCGGTCTGCACTTCACTCAACCCCTATGACTCCTTTGCTTTGCGGAAAATTTGGAAATGTAGGGAATAAGTGGCCTACGGGAACTTGTTCTCAAGTTCCTCCTCTAACCAGAAAACCCGCAATGAACTAGGTCCTTTGACTTGAGGGTCTCAAGCCTAAGCAGGGAACTTTGGTTCCCGAAGAACAACTTCCATCCGCAACCCTCAGACCCACAATACACTAGAAAGCCCAATTTTTCAAAATTTTCCAATTTTTTTTAATTGTTTGGACTTCTATTGAACTGAGGAGTTAGACAAAAATGGAGAAATTTCATGAAATAATTACAAGTGCCCCAAAGTATGAAAATACATGATTTTTCCAGGTTCATCACCAAGATCCCATGAAGTTGCCCAAGTCCAAATTTTGCAAGTTAGTCAATTTTTCCAGGGGGAAAAATTGGATAACACTGACATTTATGAACCTAAAGGATTCCTTCCATTTAATTGGTCATGATGAAGATTTCATCAGGTTGGCGTTCAAAGTACTGAACGACAGACCTCACTCACCTGAAGGCTCCTCCAAAAATGTATTGAAAACATATTTCATGAATAGGCTTGCAAAGATGCGTTTCTCTTTCCCCGTATTCTAACTCCTGATTTTCCACCTCCTTCGTCTGCACAACCACCTCCACACAGATAAATTGAAACAACTATGGTCCCAACACTACCCCAAATTTCAAGTTGGGAAGTTGCTTGTGGCCAAACAATACCTTACTCCCTCCCTCCTTGAGACTGAACTTCCTTATTACACACTAATGGGCATAGCTCAAGGGGGGAATCCGTCCCTCAGTCTGCAGATGGATGGAGCTGAAGAAAGTATCTCCAATTTAGAAGAAATCGTGGAAGAGTTTCAGACTAAAGAAGTGATGATAAGGATCGCTCCCTCGAAGAAGCAGAGGAATGCTTAAAGCAACCCAACCGATGAACCCAAACGGGTTCCTATAATTCGATTACCAATAAGCA
Organism: Taxus chinensis; assembly: GCA_019776745.2. Classification (NCBI taxonomy): domain Eukaryota; kingdom Viridiplantae; phylum Streptophyta; class Pinopsida; order Cupressales; family Taxaceae; genus Taxus; species Taxus chinensis. The sequence continues at coordinate 48,116,473 of CM034149.1, forward strand.
AGGGCATAAAAGCCTATCTGAAAGGAGGCTCAAATATTATTGAGTAGGTCACCTCGCTAGATAATAAAGTGGAGATTTTACAAATCCTTAACAAGACATGTGTTATTGTAAAGGATATCATGGCAAAAGGCATGTCATAGGGCTTTTCCATCAATATATAGTAGATGTTTGTTGCATCGGGGTACAAGGAGCTTGAATTCCACAGGGAATGGCTTCTTGCTCATCTCCCATTCTTCACTAGAGAATTCTTGACCATGGGCAACTAGCCTACTACTATATGTATACCTCTTTTTTTGTATATGTTACCACGGGCAAGGCCCCCTTATAGAACCCCATTTTGTTTGTCAAGTTGTTGCTCTAGTTTCATTTTTCTTTCTTTTATTTTGCGAAGTGCTTTGATTCAACATTTTTTTAAATAATAACTCACTCCAAGTTCATACACAATTTTAATAAAATGATCTCATACAAAAAAAATCCTAAAACAATGCCCCTTTAATGCATCCAATATTACTGAATTTAGATAACCCTGTAATATTTCATCACTAAATGCTCAATTGGTTTCAAGCCTAGCCGTGGAACACAAAACATTTAACTATAACTACAATATGCACTCAAACACCCCAAAGGACGCCAAGTGGAAATCAGTGGTAGGACTGGGAAAACGGGTCCACAAGAGAGTTCTCACATAGCACATAAAAATATGGGGCTACACATATGCAATTTTATTCCCGAGTCCTGACAATACACCACTTGTTTGGTTGACCAAGTGTGCCTTTTCGAGTTCCAGAGTGGGCAATCATAAAATATGTCATACATCCTATAACATCATTTTCATCTCATCACTTGAATCCAGAAGGTGTAATTATTTTCATTCCACATCTCGTAAAGTGTGCTCATCATATGCATATTATAAGGAACATCCCTCAATCAAGTGGCATGCCTCAATCTAGTGCTATCAATATTATCCTAGGTAGCCTCACCTATACCCAACTCAAAAATCATCTCCATATGTCTCCTATGATGAAACTATCACTCATGCACATCTCTCTACAACATCATTGACAAACGCAAAAAAACATCAGTCACAAATAATCATAATAATCATCATATAAAGTTGTTAATAGCTAAAATTTTGATCTGCAAGAAAAAGAATTAAACCATTAAATGGACAATATCATTGGAAAAAACAAACATTGGGATCCTACCATCAAAAATTGGGTGATAAAAATAAATGTTTGATGGTTTTGTCCCTAAGGGGAAAAAGTCACCAGACTCAATTTTTGCACTTCTACTCAAAAATGAAAAAAATACAACTTTTGCAAAAATCATATTTTAATTTTTTTAAGCCAAGTGAAAATTTATTAGTAACAAATTAGCTCACCAAATGCTTGCATCTATATGGCCTCTGATAGTCTTTTAAATCAAAGTCTCATGATTTCTTGAACAAGCGGTATCATGTCATGCAATTTGTAAATGAAAGTACAATTAAATTTTCACCCTTAATATTTATAATAAGTTGACTTTTCAAAAGTCACTATATACTATTTACATCAAATCTATTTAGCTCCTTAATTATTGCCTCAAGTTTTTTCCGATGATATCTCGAGCTTTGCTTGTCAAAATCTCACACCATCAACAACATTGGAATCATTATCCCACCTTCTTCCATACCAATATTTCATTCAACTTGCTACAAAGTATTAACTTCTATGCCAAATAATTTCTCAATGATCTAGATCACTTCTATATCTTACTACAATCAAATCCTCTATCCTTACAAGCACTCTAGCAATTATTTCAATAACTACAATATTTCATAATAATTAAATTAATTATTTCAATTCAACTAACTTTGTCTTATCCCTTTCACCAAAAGAGGGACAATTATCGGGTCTTGTTATTTAAGTCAATCTACCACACAAATCAACACAATGAGCTATCTAATGATACAATGGTAAAATCCAGGCACATGAATGCACGAATATAAAATTTTCAAATAATGTACAAGATTATAGGACTTTGATTGCTAAAAAAATACAAACTTTAAGCCAATTTCACTGCATTTATCACAAATTAACAAATTACAAATGTAAATATAATCTTATTTTGTAAATGGAGAATGCTTTATTGTACACTACAAATAATATGGTGAAGGCACAAAAAGATGTTCTTCCCTTTTTTAGGCTTTCAAATATTCTATTATTGAGTATTTATCAATCTTCAATTACTAAAATTATCATAGTGGGGACATTAGCATAAACATCATTGTTCCTACATTTTCAAAAGTTTCAAAGCACTACTACAATGCACGTTGGGGCATGAGTGTACTTCATTCCCTTTAAATTGTGCACATTTAGAATCTAGATCTATTTGTAACAGTGTGATTATGTGGATGGATAGTTTAATGAGGTGTTTAGTGACACCCTTAGTACATATGGATTTAGTGATACCCTGGGACATCATTCCTTTCTCAAATTTATCGAGTGTTGGGTTTAGGGACACCGTACCTCTTATTACTTTTACATTGGTTCTAGTGACACCTTGGTTCTTTAGTTACTTCTATGTTGGGTTATGTGACACCAAATCTCTTTAAAATGTCTCTATTGGGGATTGATCACCCCTGATATAATTAAAACTTAAATTATTCTTATTTGGCATTAATCAACCACAAAATCCAATGCAATAGGGGTGTACTACAAACTCCCCATTCCCAAATACATTGACACTTATAACACATTCTCTATACCTCCATGATCTAGCCGATGACTCGCATTTTCCACCATGCTTTTGTCAATTTCTCCTCAATCTACACAAATGTGACACACTCTACAACTTGTCTATCTCAAAAAATAAATCGACTTTATCAAGTACACTTTCTTTTCTCCTTTAAATAAGTGAATTGCATTCACTAGATTTAAGGCAAAAAATGTAGACACTTGAAGTTTGCACAAAGTATTATTACATAACATTTTAAACAAATTTAGACGTATGATTCTTAAACAATGGAATAAGCATCTAGTGGCACAACTCTTTGTTTGGTTTATTGTTTTATGGCTTGATTGACTTGTGTTTGTTGTTTTATTTATGTATTCTTCACTTTATTCTATCATGTCACAAAGATCTCTAGCTTTTTGGTTGATTGTTTGAATATTTTTGAGTCTTTGGACAATACCATTAGCTTTGGGAAAAGTCATCTAATCTACTATTTGAAATGGGCAGTTTTGTCTAGGTTCACTTTTGGGTCCTTTTTTACCATTGGTCCTTTTGTTACCATTATTTATTTTTGTTTCATATTATATGGGCCAGTGTTTATGCACCACTAGGGTCTTATTTCAAAGTAAGAGGATCGTATATATACAAAATTTGTTAGGAGGTCTAAGATCATCAATGCATTATCCAAGCATTGTCTAGAATATATTTAAAACACTTCATATGAGAGAATTTCAAGGGTAAATACTATTATTCAAGCATTCTACTACTACATAGAAGGGCTACAATTGAATCATATCTATTAATTAGCCCACTAATTGTGTCGAGGAATGAGGTAAAAGCTAGAACAAGAGATCTACACTTGCATACGCCATTGTGTGTGTAGTAGGAGAACTACATGGAATTTGAAATCTAGTGTAGTGCTCAGTCTTAATCAATAAGGGTTGAACACTGAAGTCATACCAACTCAAGCACCTAATCTTGTTTTTTGTATATAATGTTTATCTTAGTGTTAGTGTAGGAATCTAGGTTTTGCAATTATAGGTACAAATGTGAGTGTCACAGTACCTTTGAAGGCATAAACAATCATGATAGATATAGACCAAGCTTCATAGAAGAAACTAGGAGTGTATTATCAATAGGGACAAAATCATTTTATAGGATCGAATAGTTGACCAGTTCGGTCTTGAACTAAGTGGTTTGGTCTATAGAGAAATATAGCACATGGTGACATTCTAAACACATTCTAAGACTTGCACAAAGCCTAGATTAGTTGGCGAGACACTTAGATCTCCACCTAAAGTATTTTGATGAACATTATGACTCTTATTGTTCTATTACTTTTTAATTAAATATCTACAAATGTAACCTTAGTTTCTGAATTTGTATATATCTTATTACTCAATTATTCCTTCAAGAATCTAATTCTAAATTAGTAAATCATTTGCTTATTAATTTTAGGGTAAATTAATTATGTAAAAAATTAGAATATAAAATCACAAATAAACTAATCATTTAGTAATTAACTAGTCTCATACCAATAATTAATTAATAAATGCACAAATACGCTAATAATGTAGCAATTATCTAATTTTACACCAATAATTAATAAGCATACAAATATACTAATACTATCGAAATTAACTAGTCTTGTATCAATATTAAGTGTATGTGGACTAAACCAAACATTTGACCATATTTATTTCCTAAATATGCTTCCAAACAACCATTGGGATATTTTTGTTTGAGAAGAATGACATGTTATCTTTATCTATGTGTACATCAATTACTTAATTGTGTTCCTATTTACAAAATGTTTGGTGGTGGGTATGACAAATCTATTGATTAGTGAAAATAATGGCAAACACAAGGTGAAGCACACGTTATCTTATGGCCACTATATCACTAGCACATAGTTAATGGATTTTTTTTTACATAATAAATATGTAAGTGCTCTTATAAATTTTAGTCTTTAGATTGGCAATAAGTTTAACATTTCATTCTACAATCACCAATTTTTTCCTTCTACAATCACACATTTATGAAGTAATAAAATAAATTTGTATCAGTAAGTCTTAGTAATGAACAATTGATAAAAAAATATAATAGTGATCGATGCTTTCTTAATTATATAAGAATATTTTATATTAAAAAAAATACATTAAAATACTCTGTATTAAAAAAATTCACATCCCCTATTATTCACTTTACACCCTGCAATAAAATAAAATAATTATGTTAGTAGGCGCTCTGCAATGGTAGCAAAGGATGGAATGTGACGGCATAACCGTGTAAACTTTTATTGGATTACGTCGATATGCTCTCTTCAATGGCAACAAGGGGTGGGATGTGATGGTGTGACCATGTAAACTTTTATTTTCAACGTTTAGTTCATCGTCACAAAGACAATTTCAACCTTGAATGTAATGTTTGTTTGACTGTCATTTAAAATATTTTTCTTTATGTTTGGAAAAGTCAATTGAAAAATAACAATATCTTGACCATACGATAGAGTTTGGGGCCCATTTTTCCAATATAATACTACAACTTAATTGATGTCATTTGTCACTAATCAATGAATCTAGTAAAGAATATAATGAAATTATTAATTAATGTGATATCAAAAAAATTAGAACATAAACCTTAAAATTAATATCTATTAATATAGTTGGAAAATATATATTTAATATTTATACTACTAATTTTTTATACCAAAAAAAACACTCCTATATATAACGTAGAAAATTATATATTCAAAATATATTTTTTTATAACTGATATTTTATAAAATTACATGAAAGTTATATTTTTACTGCTGATATTTTCTAAAATATTACTATCAAATTACATAAAATGCGGAGAGAGTGGATCGTACACGCGACCTTCACATCTTCAGTCTGACGCTCTCCCAACTGAGCTATCCCCGCAGATACAGACAAATTTGATATGTTTTATTTTATTTTACCTCCACAAACGCTTTAATTTCTCGCCGCAGTTTTCGCTTGTTAAAATACAGCTAATATTTCGACCTGTCACAGCAAAGTTGTTAGTCCGTATTATCTTGTATTTCAATGTATAGCAACTAAACTTTAAAGAACTTTAAAACTGTAATCCACGCATTCTTAAATGTCGCGCCCGTGGCCTAATGGATAAGGCGTCTGGCTTCTAATCAGGCGATTGTGGGTTCGAGTCCCACCGGGCGTGTCTTCTATCTATTTAATCACCCTTAGATGTTACATAGTGTAATTTTTCAACTACCACACATGTCATAGATCCTAATTTCTCTATCCGCCCCCAAATGTTATATATCATAATTTTCAATTCACCCCAAATGTCATATTTTGTAATTTTTCAACTAGCACCCTCAAATGATATATATTGTAATTTTTCAACTATTGCTCTCAAATATTATATATTGTAATTTTTCAACTACTCACCAAATGTCATATTTTGTAATTTTTCAACTAGCACCCTCAAATGACATAGATTGTAATTTTTCAACTATTGCTCTCAAATATTATATATTGTAATTTTTCAACTACTCCCTCCAATTGTCAAATTTAAAACATCTCATAGCATAATCATTAAGCTCATAGCATAATCATTAAGATCATTTCCATTTACACCCTCCATTAATCAATAATATGTTGTAATTTTCCAACTCCGACTCCCAAATGTCAAATTTAAAACATCAAATGGCATACTTAAGCCTGTAGTAAAAGTTGTGTGTTAATAATTCCACATGTAACCTTTTACTACTTTATATACCTTTCCAAGGATGACTTATAATGCCCTTTGTTTAATTGTTTCTTTTTTTCTTTTTAATTCATGGAACACTTTTCTATGTAATTTTAATCACTATGATATCTTAATATATCTATGTCAAGGCTCTGATAAAAAAATCACTTATTGTTCATAAATGGCATCAATCTAACTGCACCAATTTATTGGGTTTGAATAACTATTTCCAAACTCCAAACTCCAAACTCTTTCGTTACGCCAAGATATTATGAAATTTTAATTGACTTTTGCAAACAAAATAGAAAAACTTAACAATCAAATGGAGATCAAATATAATACAATTCTTAATTGTTTATGCTGGGAAATTAGATATGCAACACTAATGGGCATAACAAGTGTAGTTAACATAAACAAATCATATGTACTCTGGTGTGAGCTTTTCTCATGCTGAAAATTTTGTAGTGATTTCTGCTCAATGTCCAATTCATTCTTTAGAACAATCAATTAAACTTTTATGCATTTTAAATTGCTTTCTATTACTTCTTAATCCCATTAAACTTATATGTATGGTACCTTGCTTCCTATTACTTCTTGGAATTTAACATCTAATTTTACATTTCATTAGTAATTTATTAGACAACTATGAAAATCATCATACAATGCTTAAGAAATCCCTTTACATTTATACTCAAAGATTCAAAACAAAGCAGGTGGCTTGTCACTCCACATTATTTCTCCTTTGAAATATTTTGGAGATACAATTGGTAGGTTATGCATTATTCGAGTTCATTTTTCAAAAAAATAAAAGAATTGAATCATTGCACTTTTCCTCCATTTTGTTAAAGCCTTTTTTTGGTATAATCTAAATTGCTTCCTCGTTAAACATTATTTTCTTCAATGGACTTCCTTAATCGTTTCTAGTTTAAAAAATAAAAATAAAAACAAAAGCATTCCATTTTATTAAAAAAAAACTCATTATTTCACAAACAGAAAATTGTGGAGCAAATCCTAGTCTCAAGTACTGTAAATTGTTATAATAAATCTGGTGGATGCTGAACTTATCCTGGTGCCAATTGGAGTTCATGGTGTCTTTAGGAATTTTCCATCTTGTGATGCTTTGCAATTCTTTCATTATAGCGGTTTACAAGGTGACATATCCCACATAAGTTTAGGGTTTCATTCTACCATAATACCTCTAACTAACTTTAAATTTCGATGCACTTAGTGACATAGGCTTGTTCTTAGTGTATAAAGAAAATGAAAGCAATATGAACGATTTATATGAGTAGTGACAAACATGGTAATCCTTCCTCATTGTGACTGTACTATCAATGGAGCTAAGTTTTCTTCAATATGGGTGTCATTATTACTACACCTATTTACTAAAATTTACACTTTTTTTATGTTGCTTCCCACATACTACCATTACTTCCATAAGAATGAACTTCAAATTCCAATTTTCACAGTTTTTTCCTCAAATAAAATAGTTGTGCTACATCATATTGGTAATGTAATGTCAAATTTGATTTTACAAACGAAAAGTCTCGGGCGTAGAACAAACTCTGCAGATGCTCAAATGAAGTATGAACTTAAAACCTAAAAAAGTGTCAGATTCCTTCTCTATCTATTCCCAATCAGGGATAATGGAATATTCCCATTGCTCTAAAGTCTCCTCCTATATAAAGCTTTACATTGTTTCTTAAACTAAACATATGTTCTGTAATATTTGTTGCACATTTGTAAAAGCACTACAATGCTAGTGTATGATTTATTTTCCTCGCTTTATTTGTATTATCCTACTCAGGATATTCCACCTCACTTGCAGTTTCCCTACACTTATGGGATATGTTTTCTTAGGTGTACACTTGACTACACTATTCTAGGTGTTAGTCACCACTTGACTACACCATTCTAACTATTGGTTACCACTATTCTTGGTGGATATTTCCATAATTGTAGGAGGAGGTTGCACATTCACCTTCTATATGTACATCTCTTGCATTATTCTATTTGATCGTATTGAGTTGGAGATTTTTCTATTTTATTGCAATGATCTCTCTTATATTTTCGTATTTTTACATTCTTGTATGCTTGCATTGTTTTGTCTTGGAACAATTCACGTCTCTCATCATTCACTTGTGCAATCTTCGAACCATTAGATATAGAGCACTTCTCCGATATGGTATCAGAGCTGAGCTGGTATTGAAATTGTTTGGTTATTATTCTGCAAATTTATTTTTCATTTGAGATTATTATTTACAAATATTTGGGTGTTATTTGGTGTTGGTTTTGCCTGGTTTGTGGGTATGTTGGGTTTCAAATTTGCACTTGGAATGACACCACAGTCAGGGAACAAGCAAGTCCCTCCTCTTTAATGGGAGAGGTTCCCTTATTGAAAGCAGGGGCAAAACCTATGTACAAATACACTATATTTCATTCAATGGTGGTTTCCCGATATCTGAAAATGCGTCTTATGCATGGAAAGTTATCAATACATGAGGATAGAAGACTTGAAGAGAGGAGGGAGGCAGAAGAAGACAATACTTTCAGGGAAAAGAGATGGAAGAGAAAACCCTTATATGTATTGAGCAAATGAGATATAGAGTAGAACCATTCACGTTTATAACGGGCACAATCCGCAGACTCAAGTTCTTGAGATTGTATAAACTAGAACACAAAGTTTCTAAGTATGCAGAGATTAAATGATTCATAGATCAAAGCAAGAAGGAAAGAGAAAATAGAGGAAAAAGAGGAAAACCCTTGTATTGATTTCGTTCGATTTGAAATTATAGTTTCAAAATATCAAAATCCTAAACCCTAATAATGGATTTGAAAGCCCTTAAAATAGCTCGCGAGAGATGGCTACAACTTCCTCGAACAAATAAGAAACAGTTACAACTTCCTTCCAACCATTCACGCCCTTTCGAATTCTTAATTCGCAAAGAAACCTTAATGGCGGAAAAACCAAGTTTCCAAATATACGACCGTTACATTATTTCGCCAGTTAAAATATGGGCCATTCAATTTGTTTTTACAACCTTATATTTGGGCCGCTCACGTGGAAGAAATTGATTGGAGCAGGCCTGCGGACGCCTTATGCATTTTTTTCCTTTGAAGTTACGCCAGGCTGACACGTGGAGAGCTCTACTGGTTCATGTATACTTAGCCGATTCGGGCCTATTTCCTGCTAAAATTATGTTGACCCCTAGACACGTGGAGAGCTGGCGTTCATTTGAGTTTTCACTTTGGAAACACCTCCTGAAATTGTGTCGAGCTAACACGTGGTTCCTTCCGCTAGTCTTGGAATTTTCAACAGCCAACTTTGTCTCTCTATTGAATTTGACCATGTGGCAAACTACAGCTCATTTAGATATTGGCCCTTTGGTTCCACTTCCGAAATTGTGCCGTTGAGGCACGTGGAGGCTTCCGCCAATCCGTTCATACTTAGTCACTTTAAATAATTGGTTCTGTCCCTTTTTGGACCTAAGACATGTGGAGGACTGGCGAAAGTTTGAGAACTGCCCCCGGCTTTGACTCTTGAAGTTGCACTGATGAGGCACATGGCGTCGTCTGCTGAACCTTCCATACTTAGTCAATTTGGACCCGTCCTACCTTCATTTTGGACCTGGGACATGTGGAAAGCCTGCACTAATTTAAGGACTTTCCCTTGGGCCCTGCCCCTGGAGTTGCATTGTTTGGATGCGTGGAGGTTTCCACTATCGTTTGAAACATGGCCATGCCGCATCTAATCAGATATGTCCACATAATACCTGTGGATATTGGGGAAAAAATTAACAGGGACGATACGCCTGTCATTCCCGACTGCTGGAAGAAATAAAAAAGGGAAAAATTTCACCATTACGCCCGATTTTCAAATTGTTCTCCATGAAATGGGAAAACTACAAACAATGTCAAGATTGATGCGATCCAATACTCCAAGGCACTGACTCAAAATTTTTGAAACTTGACTTCAAAAGAGGGGAATTTTGAGGGCGACGATAGCTGGCTCTTTCAAGGGATGACTTGGCTTGGAACAAAGACATAAGGCAGGATCAAGAACTGTAGAAAACTCTGGGAAAGAGGACTAGTGCCTTATCCATTGGGCAATAGAGTCAAAAGCAAAAGCAATACAAGGCAACACACACAAGATAGGAAAGGAAACAACAAACCAAAAGGGAAGACCCAAAACAAAACACACCACACAACAAAGAACAAGAAAGGGACACAAGCCAAAAACCAAAAACCAAACGCAATGTACAAAAGGACTTCCTAGCCATCTAGGACTTGAACAACTTTAGGTACTGCACACTATAAGGGAGAGGGAGAGAAAATCCATCCATGTAATCCAGATAAAAAGAGTTCTCTCCAGCAAAATGTCTTATTTTAAAAGTACCAAGCCAAAGAGAATCAAACTTACCATGGCTTCCTCGTGGCTCATGTCTTTTATCCCAAAGCAACACAATGTCTCCCACTTGGAAAACTCAAGGTTTGGATTTCTTGTCGAACAAAGCTTTCACCTTCAGTTGATGAGCTGATATCCTATCAATCACTTGCAATCTATCCTCATCAAGCTTCTGAAGGTACAAAATTCTCTTATCCAAAGAGCTACTGAAACTTGAATATTCAATGGTTTTCATCAGATGCAAGGCTGGAAATTCCATTGTGACTAGCAATTGAGCTTCCACACCATGCACCACTTGGAAAGGAGACATTCCAATTTGTCTTTTGGATGTAATTCTATCAGCCCAAAGTGCATCATAGAGCTTCTTATGCCAATTCCTCTGAGAATCATTTATAAGCTTTCTAACTATGTTCACCAAGTTCTTGTTTGTTGATTCTGCCTGTCCATTCCCTCGGGGGTTGTAATCCAAAGAATGAGCAAGGGAGATCACATACCCATAGCAGAAGTCCATCATCTCAGCAGAAGAAAAGTTGGAAGCATTGTATTTCATAATCTTGTTTTGGGTCCCAAACCTGATCAATATGTTCTCCTTAATGAAGTTGCAAACTACTTTAAAAGTAGTGCTCTTAACTGGGATGGCTTCCAACCACTTGGTGAAGTAATATGTGGCAGTCAACACATGGGTATTCTCGAAACTGGAAGATGGATTGAGTGCTTCAATGAAGTCTAAACCCCATTGTTGAAATGACTCTTCAATAACTACAAGATTGAGAGGCAAAGCGACCAACTTAGGTCTTCCAACAAACATTTGGTATGCTTCACATTTACCAACCCATTTTGATGCATCTCTGAATAGTGTGGGCTAATAATAACCAGCACGAAGTATTTTATGAGCTATTATAGCAGAGGAGAAATGACCACCACAAGCTTGGTCATGAAAAGTAGAGAACAACTTCTTTTGTTGCTCCTTATCTCCACACTTCAAAAACCTTCCATCTATGCCTCGCTTGAACAAAGCATTCTCCCATACCACATATTGTGTGGACCTTAGTTTGATGGCTCTCTTGTCTTTGGCACTTAAGTGAGATGGAAACTCCCCACAGGTCAGAAATTGAGCAATGTCATCATACCATACATTTGTTGAGATGAGGAACAGAACAACAGGGACATCAACTCCATCTTTGGAAAACTCTTTGGCAACTCCCTCAGAAATGAGTTCACACAGGCCCTTACCGGGAACCAATTTTTTTGGCCTAATGTCAAGATCATATTCTTGCACCTTTGCTACCCAATTACCTCTCTTGGTTCCAAATTCTTGTTGAGTAAGAATGGATTTGATTGTTGTATCAGGCACCAACACCACAAAATGAGAATTAAGGATGTAAAATCTAAACTACTTGAAAACTTTGACAACTGCAAAAAAATTCTTCTCCATCATGGTGTACTTCAGCTCATGAGTTTTCAAGACATAACTCATGAATGCAATTGGGATCTCATTATCTTCAGCATTCTTTTGTGCTAACACAACAGCTAGGGTATTTTCAGTGGCATAACAATAGATAATGAAATATTTGCTAAAGTAAGGGCACGCCAAGATTGGAGTCTTTGCAATAGCCTGTTTTGTAGTGCCCACTTCCCTTTGACACTTTTAGATACTGATATTGATATTGTTGATCTTATTATGGAAACTATTATGTTTTTTTTAGTATGATGGTTAGATGTTAGATCATGGATTATTATTGATCTGGATTCAGTTATTATGTATGATGGTTATTAGAGACATTTTTATATGTGGATGATGCTATAATGTTTGACATGGACATGTATTATAGATGTTGATTTGGACATGTGACATTGGATACTGTGAGTAGACCTAGTATGAAAGATTATTGATGATGATATAGTTGATTAATTAACTGAAAATGATAATGTTGAATCCTTGATGTTGTTCTGATTCATGTGTTTAGATGATCTTGACATGTATGTTTATATCATTTTGGATGTTCTGATATGGCCACGAGGTCGAAGGAGGTATTTACGTTTTGCAGGTTAAAATATCACAACAATGTCGGGGGGACTGGCGACTAACCATATTGAATTCTATGTGAATTCATACAAGGTCACCATGGCAACTGTTTTGTGTGTGTGTGTGTGTGTGTGTGTTGTGTGTGTGTGTTGTATTGTGTGTTAGGGATTTCCATTGTGTTAGGGATTCCTATGGGTGGATTTCCATCTTTATGTGACCGTGGGGGCTTTATGTTTTTTTAATGTGGTTTCTTTATTAATGTTGCATGTGTTTATTTTGTGATGTGTTACCCTTTTCATTAGTTATTATATGTTGTGTTAATGTTGTGAATAATCATGTGTTAAAATAAATAAATCAATATGTCATAAGAATGTAATTAATGAAGTTATTGATCTTAAATGTAATATTGTAAGAGTGTGTAAGAAATGTTGTAAGAATGTGTAAGAAGATAATGTAAGATAGATTTTTGGAGTGTGAAACACTTCATCCTCTTGGGAAAATTCGAATTTGTCCTTGGAGGCTATATTTGGAGGCTTGTGGGACAAGTTAAACTTGTCCCACACCTCTTAAAATTATTCACCAACCATACCTATGGTTTGGAGGTTAAATTTATACCTTTTTAATGCATTTTGAAATGACTAATTGTAAGTTTTAATTGCACTTCTCTTACATGTTTTAAATTTAGTCCTTTTGGAGTATGGGTTATTTTGGAGTGTGTAAGTAAATTTGTCATTTTATTTATTATGTTTAGGTGAATCATGTTGATTTTGTTCTTGGGGTTGAGGAAGAATGATGTGGCATCCCACATGGATCCACATCATCCTCTTCTCTTCCCTCTCCTTTAAAATTTGAACTCCTTGCTTGTTTGATGGTTGTTGAAACTTTGCTTACTTCCTCTTGGGGTGAATTTTTTCTTGTTGTTTTGGAGCCTTGCTTGTGAAAGGAATTGGAGACCATTTGCATGCTTGGTGTGTTGTTGATTTCTAGACTGCATTTTGGCATTGATAAGTTTGTTGATCTTGGAACAAACTCCATTATGGAGAGGTATGAACTTGAGCCTTTTGAAAATGCTTTCTTTCTCTTGCATGCATGTCTCAAATGGTGAATGTTGTTATGTGTGTATTGGCTAGTTGGGTAGACTGCTTAGGACATAGGTGTAGGAGAAGGCTATGAGGAATTCAAATGGGGGGGGCACAAGGAAATGCCAATGACATAAGTTTTATTGTGGAGGGACTATGGGTTTGAGATCAACCTTGAAAAAGAAATAGCTTGTACATTTCTTACTCTTGGTGGGGGGCATAAGGAGAGAAACTTTGGGGGGCATAAGGAGGGATTTTGTGGGGGGCATAAGGTTTATGTGTGATATGATAATTACATTGGAGGTTTGATTTTTGGTGGATGCTCAATTTCTAATTGGGAGGAATAAATGTAACTTCCCCCATTAGACTCTTGCTTTGGTCTGTGCAGGAGGCTCAGACTATTTGTTTAGTGAGTTGTGAACTACATTCATCAGAGACTCAGACTCACCACCACCACCACCACCACTGGATGTAGGGTGTGGCATCCATTCTACCTCAGATTCTATAGACCATTCAGGATGTTAATGCCCCTCTACATGGAGGATCAAGAGGAGGACATGCAGACTAGTCATGATAGAGCCCCTTCTATCAATATGAAAGGGTCAGGTATCTAACCTTGACTTGAGCGAGGAGCATAGTTTGAGAGAACTCCCATGCGGAGTCAGCTCACTTTGGAGTAGAGTCACCACCTAGGAAGATAGGGTGATAAGAGTTCCAAAGTATAGAAAGAGTAAGTCTCGGAGCCCTAGGTTTAGGGATGAGCATGCTGAGATACCTAGAGGCTGACAGACCATCAAATGGAAATGGATCACATGTAAAGGGAGATCCTAAAGGAAGCTTCAACCCTCACATTACTCGATTGTGTGAAATTACATGGGTGGATTTCAGACAGAGGCCTAACTAGTGAGCTTGAGTAGGTTGCTTCAATGCTTTGTCCTTGTTCTAGCAACACGAAATCTCGTGTTGTGATCCATCTACTGAAGGGATGGAGCAAGAGTATGGTGGATTAGACTAGAAAGGAATAGAAGCTCCATGTAGATTCGGAGATAATGACCTAGGAGATTTTTGAGGAGAGATTTCTAGGACTTGGTATTTATCATAGAGGTTCATCCAGAAGAGGATGTATGAGCTCCATGACCTCTGACATGCTTCTCTTTCTGTAGGACCTTAAGAGTATGAGAATAGATTTCTAGATCTACTTTAGTATGTGGAGTATATGGAAAATTGAGCAGGTGCGGACTCATAGGTTCATCTGGGGCCTGAATTTGGATATCAAAGGTGTAGTGTAGATCTACCATCCGAAGAACATTAGCAGAGGCCATTGAGAAGGCCTATATTGCAGAGGAGACTCGGGGTAAAGACCCATTGCAATGCTAGAGACCGTTTTCAGTCCAATTGACCCATAAAGTTCAACAGATATAGGATGGCTAGATGAGAGGGCTTCAGTACCTCTTCCTCATGGTGGCCAAGGTATGCCCAACATCTGAGTTTTCATCAAAAGTTTAGGGCCACAATGACATTAGGAACATATAATAACTCTAACCCACCTTAATTTTAGACCTCCATAGAGATTTGATGCACAGAGAGGTTGTAGTATGGGGCCTCCTCCCCATCGGGTCCCATCACGTGAGACATAGGAGGGGGACCTAGAGCTCAGTCAGTGGGAGCTCACCAGCAGAGGCCTCAACAGACCATCAGTGTGGATCATGGCACGGTGATCCATGACCACAGACTTCTAGGGCTTAAACCTACTAGAGGTGCTACTCCTTAGAGAGGATCAAGTGGTTTCTTTCCCGGATGTGGAGTTGCATGGGACATTTTTGGAGAGATTGTCGCCTTAGAACCCTAACAAGGGTAAGTTCACTGATTTGGCAAAGCTGATATGTTAGTGACATGGGACATAGCCAGCACCCTGCTTTATGAAATTGGTTGAGAACCACCAGGCAGAGCATCAGAGCATAGTCATTGAGACCATAGGTAGCATTGGTGGTATTCCTACCTCTGTTTTGTTTGATTATGGTTCTTCTGATTCTTTCATTGCACCATCTTTAGTAGAGCGATGCAGGCTGGTGGTAGTTAGGTAGGGTATGTAGTTGGGATGTCGAGATGGCTTCTGGAGCCAAGATCTCTATAGAATCCTTAGTTAAGGAGTGTGTAGTGGATTTGGAACCTTTCACCACTACCTCAGATCTCCGTATTCTTCCTTTGGGCTCGTATGGAGTCATTTTGGGTATGGATTGGTTATCTACACATAGGGCCAGGATGGATTGTTATCACAAGACTATAGCTTATGTAGATGATTTAGGGATTTTGAGTCGGTGATCTTGGGGGTCAGGAGACCCGTTTCTATTTGCACCATCTTCTGCTATGCAGCTTAAGCGGTGTGTGCGATGGGGTTGTCAGATGTATGCTGTTATAGTCAGTGAAAGATCAGAGGATGGGTCTAGTGGACCATCACTAGATGATCATCCCATTTTGAGAGAGTTTTCTGATGTTTTTCCTGGGGAGCTACCGGGGTTACCACCCCCACGTGAGATTGATTTTCATATAGACCTAGTTCCTGGAGCAGAGCCTATCTCACGGGCACCTTATCGGATGACCACCCCAGAGGTCTGTGAGCTCAAGTTACAGCTTGAGGGCCTTTTGGAGAAGGGCCTTATCCATCCTAGTGTATCCCCTTGGGGTGCATCGGTGATCTTTGTGAAGAAGAAGGATGGATCCTTGCGGTTGTGTATTGATTACCGCCAGTTGAACAAGGTAACGATCAAGAATCGTTATCCTCTTCCTCGTATTGATGACTTGTTTGATCAGATGAAGGGAGCCACAATTTTCTCTAAGATTGATCTCAAGTCAGGGTACCATCAGCTAAGGATTTTGGAGGCAGACATTCATAAGACCACCTTCTGCACGAGATATGGGCACTATGAGTTCACAGTGGTGCCTTTTGGTTTGACGAATGCCCCTGCAGTGTTTATGAGTTTGATGAATGGGGTATTCAGGACCTTCTTAGACTACTTCATGCTCATCTTCCTTGATGACATTTTAATATACTCACATACACATGAGGAGCATGAGGGGCACCTTGAATAGGTTCTTCAGTGTCTTCGTGAGCAAAAATTTTATAGGAACTTGGAGAAGTGTGCTTTCTTTTAGACAGAGGTGCAGTATTTGGGCCATATCATTTCTAGGGAAGGTATCGCAGTCGATCCTTCCAAGATTAGAGCCATTATGGATTGGCCAGCACCCACTACAGTGACCGAGGTGCGTAGCTTCATGGGATTAGCAGGATACTACCGAAGATTTGTTCAGGACTTCTCTCGGATTGTGCACCCTATCACTTCCCTTCAGAGGAAAGGGAAGAAGTTTCTTTGGTCAGACAGATGCGAGAAGGCCTTCAGGACACTGAAGGAGTGCCTCACTATAGCATCCATTCTTGCAGTGTCAGATCCACATGGTGAGTTCTTTTTTTGCACAGATGCTTCTTTAGCAGGACTTGGAGGTGTGTTGATACAGGATGGCAGAGTAGTAGCTTTTGAGTCTCGCAAACTCAAAGATCACAAGATTAATTATCCGACCCATGATATTGAGCTTGTGGCAGTTGTGCATGCCTTGGTTAGATGGAGACATTTTCTTCTTGGACAGAGATTCACACTCAGGACAGAATCATTTGAGTCTTCACCACCTCTTCACACAGCCCAATCTCAATTCTCTTCAGCGACGTTGGATGGAGTTGCTTTATGAGTATTATATGGAGATAGAGCATGTGAAGGGGAAGGAGAATGTGGTGGCAGAAGCTCTCAGTAGACAGAGACATGTGACTATGGCCACCTATAGTGAGCACAGACTTGTGGAGTAAGATTCTTCAGCAAATTCCTCTTGACAGCTTCTACATTGCAGTACAAACAGAGATCGAGTCACAGAGACCCCTTGAGGGGAAGTTTGATGGTTTTTCCTTAGAGGAAGATGGTCTTCTCAGACAAAGAGGCCGGATATATGTTCCCAGAGATGGAGGCTTGAGGCAGGACATCTTGGTAGAGGCACATTGTGTACCCTATTCAGCCCATCTCAGGGTGAAGAAGATGCACGCCACTTTGTGACAGTTGTATCATTGGAGAGGACTTCATTTAGACATGGCTCAATTTATGTCATGCAGTGTTTAGAGTGTCCAGAGGGTTAAGGCCAAGCATCAACATCCAGCAGGCCTTCTCTTTCCTCATGCTATACCAGAATGGAAGTGGAACACCATTTCCATGGATTTCATTGTTGGGCTACCGATGTCGAGATATCACCACGACGCCATTATGGTCACGGTTGATAAATTGACAAAAGTGGCTCACTTTTCTCTGGTGAAGACCACTTATACAGCTAGAGTAGTGGTATGAGTATATTTGGATGAGATTGTTAGGTTATACGGGATTCCACGGAAGATCATTTGTGACCGTGATCCTTTGTACACTTCACATTTTTGGACTACCATGCAGTATGTCCTTGGGACGAGGATCAACTTCAGCACAACATATCACCCTGAGACAGATGGACAAACTGAGTGAGTGAATTAGATTTTAGAGGATATGCTCAGGATGTATGTGATGGATCAACAATCTAAGTGGGAGGAGTACCTGTACTTAGTGGAGTTTTCCTACAATAACAGTTTTTAGAGTTCTATAGGCATGACTCCTTTTCATGTGTTGTATGGTAGAGAGTGCAGGACACCTCTTAGTTGGGATAGGTTAGAGGGCAGAGTGTCTCTTAGACCAGCTCTTGTACAGGACATGGAGCAGTAAGTAGTATTGATCAGTCAGAGATTGTAGGAGGCACAGGACAGGAAAAATAAGTATGCAAATCAGCATAGGATCGACCATATTTTTGATGTGGGCAGTAAGGTGTTCCTTCGTGTTAGGCCACACAAGAGCCCTATCCATTATGGAAAAGGTTTTAAGTTAGCTCCTAGATTCATTGGACCTTTTAAGATCTTGGAGCGTATTGGCCTTTTGACCTACCGTCTAGCATTGCCACCTAGCTTGTCTCGCGTACATGATGTGTTTCATGTTTCGGTTCTTAGGAGATATATTGCACATTTATCTCATGTATTGGATTAGACATCATCACATGTGCAAGATCAAGGGAAGGTGATGGTGGAGCTCATCTGTATCATAGATCGTAGGACATTGGGCCTTCGATGTAGAGATATTGATCAGGTATGGGTGCAGTGGGATAGATACGACGAGACTGCAACCACTTGGGAGGATGCCACAATATTACAAGTACAATTTCCACATTTGTTCTAGTGACTTCCAGGAGGAAGTCGAGTCTAAGGGGAGGGGGATGTAGTGCCCACTTCCCTTTGACACTTTTAGATACTGATCTTGATATTGTTGAACTTATTATGGGAACTATTATGGTTTGTTTTAGTATGATGGATAGATGTTAGATCATGGATTATCATTGGTCTGGATTCAGTTATTATGCATGATGATTATTAGAGACATTTTTATATGGGGATGATGGTATAATGTTTGACATGGATATGTGATGGATAATTTTTCAGACATGTGATATTAGATAATGTGAATAGAACTAACATGAGCATTAATTGATGATGATATAGTTGATTAATTAAACTGAAAATGATAATCTTGATTTCTTGATGTTGTTGTGATTCATATGAATAGATGATTTTGTTAGTATATTTATATCATTTTGGATGTTCTGATATGGCCATGAGGCCGAAGGAGGTATTTGCGTTTTGCAGGTTAAAATATCACAACAATGTCGGGGGACTGGAGACTAACCATATTGGAATTCTGGGTGAATTATACAAGGTCACCATGGCAACTGTTGTGTGTGTGTGTGTGTGTGTGTGTGTGTGTGTGTGTGTGTGTGTGTTGTGTTGTGTTAGGGATTCCCATGGGGAGGATTTCCACTATATGTGACCATGGGTTTGTGTAATTTATTAATGTGGTTTCTTTATTAATGTTGCATGTATTTATTTTGTGATGTGTTACCCTTTTCATTAGTTATATATGTTGTGTTAATGTTATGAATAATCATGTGTTAAAATAAATAAATCAATATGTCATAGGAATGTAATAAATAAAGTTGTTGCTCTTAAATGTAAGATTGTAAGAGTGTGTAAGAAATATGTAAGATAGATTTGGAGTGTGAAACACTTCATCCTCTTGGGAAATTCGAATTTTTCCTCGGAGGCTATATTTGGAGGTTTGTGGGACAAGTTAAACTTGTCCCACACCTCTTAAAATTATTCACCAACCATACCTATGGTTTGGAGGTTAAATTTAGACCTTTTTAATGCATTTTGAAATGACTAATTGTAAGTTATAATTGCACTTCTCTTACATGTTTTAAATTTAGTCCTTTTGGAGTATGGGTCATTTTGGAGTGTGTAAGTTATATTGTCATTTTATTTATTATGTTTAGGTGAATAATGTTGAATTTGTTCTTGGGGTTGAGGAAGAATGATGTGGCATCCCACATGGATCCACATCATCCTCTTCTCTTCCCTCTCCTTTAAAATTGGAACCCCTTGCTTGTTTGAGGTTGCTGAAATTTTGCATACTTTCCTTGGGGTGAATTCCTTGTTGTTGTGGAGTCTTGCTTGTGGAAGGAAATTGGAGACCATTGCATGCTTGTGTGTTGCTGATTTCTAGACTATTATTGTGGCATTGGGAAGCTTGTTGATCTTGGAAAAAACTCCATTATGGAGAGGTAAGAACTTGAGCCATTTTAAAATGCTTTCTTTCTCTTGCATGCATGTATGAAATGGTGATTGTTGTTATGTGTGTGTTGGCTAGTTGGGTAGACTGCTTAGGACATGGTGTAGGAGAAGACTATGGGGATTTCAAATGGGGGGGCATAAGGGAATGCAAATGGCATCAATTTTATTATGGAGGAAGTATGGGATTAGGATCCACCATGGAAAAGAAATAGCTTGCATTTCTTACTCTTAGGGAGGCATAAGGGAGAAACTTTGGGGGGGCATAAGGAGGGGTTGGGAGGCATAAGGTTTATGGGATATGATATGTTATATTGATGGTATGATTATTGGTGGATGCGAAATTCCAAATTGGGAGGCATAAGTAGCTTCCCCCATAGATCCTTGCTCTTTTTGGATTGCTTGATGAAGCCTTAGTTGTTTTTGCACTTATTTAATGTAGTTGTGAACTACATTCTTCTTGAAATGTGTTTTGAATGTGAAAATGATGCATGTTTGTTGTGGAATCCTTTGTTGTCATGTGTTGTATTGCATCTCTTATTTCAATATGGTTGGGGCTCGGGGGCCAATGAGGAAGGATGGCTTCTCCCTTCCCATTGGATGTCTTGGTTGGGTGGAAAGCGTTTCCTTTCCCCCTTCCTTGTTGTGATCAAGATGAAAAGATGAAGAAACTAACATGCTATTGTTTCAGAGCAAGAGGAATATACAGTTTGACAGTCCTTCCTTTTGAACTAGTTATTGCAATCCTTCCCACTTTGGAGTGGATGAAGTGTATAACAATGTGTAATGTGAAGATATTTGTATTGATAATGGAAGATTGAATTGTATTGTGCAATGTAAAGCAGTTATATTCTACTCTCTGTTTTGGAAAAAAAAAGTGAAAGGATGTTACATGCATTGCATTTTGTATTTAGAAATGAAATGGAAAAGAGAAAATTGTAAAGTTGTATGGAAAATGAATAAAGGATTGCATTAGTTCTCAATATTGTATTGTGTATTGGATTTGATTGCTGTTAAAGGATGAAATATCTGTTGAAAAGAAGAATGCATAGGAAGGAAGTATATTGTTTTTGCATCCTTGGAATTATATTAAAATTAAAATAAAAATTTGTAATTTTGACTTGGGAATGAATTGTTAGAATCAACAGAATGTATTAGACTATATTAGAAATAAGTTGTTACATTTAAATGATGGAATTGATAAATAGATCCTTTAAAAAATTGATCACTAGCATTGTAAATTCTAAAACTGGTAAATCTAAACAAAATGCATAGTTCAGACCTGCACTTAATAGTCAACTTAAAAATGTTATGGAATAGCATGTTAAGACACTAAGGAATTCAATTTGACAAAGAAAACTTAAGAAAACAACTTCACCATAGCAAATTCGAATACAATCCCTCTAACAGTTTTTTCTTGTCATTTGACAAAAAAATACAAACTTGAATCAATTGGACAAATCAACCCTCTGAAAACACTCTAAACCCTCCCTAGATTAATTCTTCATGTCTGCTTGACATGTCGAGTGAAGGAGGAAACCAAACTTTATCAAAAGTGAAAGTTTGAAATTACCAGCTTGCAAATTGAAAGCCTACATATTGGTTTCTCAAAATTTACCATTTAAATTTCATCAAAAAGTAAAATTTATGCTTCTTATGAAAATAAGGCATCAAGATCTTTCCAAAAAGTCCTCATTTTCCCAAAACTAAGCTTTCTAGCTCAAGTTATGGCACTTTGAAGTTTTTGTGCCTTGGCGGGAAAATTTGGGAAAATTTTCCTTGGCGGGCCTGCAACTCAAAAATTTCCTGTCGTCTTGCCTTAGAAAAGTTTTTTTTTTTTAAATTTTGACTGGTGAAATTTTTTACTTTTTCTTCCACCGGCCCGTAGCCAATCAGAGGGTCCCACGTGTCCTCTTGGGGCTACGGCGGAGGTGCGGTTCCCTTTTTGCCCTTAGCCCTTCGAAAATTTTGGGGAAAAATTTTCATTTTAGCCCCACCGGCCTGTGGCCAACGAGAATGTGCCACGTGGCACCTTGGGGGTGGTAGCAGGGGGGACCCTTTGTATTTTTTGGTTTTGGCCTTGTAAAATTTTGAAAATTGTCCCTGCGGCTCCG
This sequence comes from Taxus chinensis, assembly GCA_019776745.2. NCBI lineage: Eukaryota > Viridiplantae > Streptophyta > Pinopsida > Cupressales > Taxaceae > Taxus > Taxus chinensis. Next base: position 48,139,277 of record CM034149.1, read on the forward strand.
TTTTTCCGCCCTCACATTGGAGAGTCCATCCGCGGGCGTGCAGACGACCCGAGTGAGCTTATTGGACTTTGAAACCCCTTTGGCTTAATGCCTTAGGTTCTTCCACCACCCCATCTCTCATGCTCAACTTGGGGGTGACATGTGTCTCCCCACCAGGTTCACAGGTGCGTGAATGTAATTTATGCTTTGTGCCCAAGAAGGGAATTGTCCCAAAATTCCCCGCCGCTCTGCCCTTCCCTTCCCCTCTCCTACTTGAACCAGGCCTCGACATGTGTCCGCTGGGGATCCATAGAGGAGCAGAAGAAAATTGGATTTTGTGCCCACACAATAGAAATTTTCCTAGATCCGCCCCGCCACCCGCCAACCCACCAAAAGGTTTCCCCTTCCTCTTGACACGTGTCCCCTTAGGGAAAATTTGACCTAAGAACTCTGCCCGCTCATATCTTGAGTTCTGTAAGGAGTTAGTAGGACTTCTTTATATCAACGGAAAGGTGAGAAAATTTCCTATCCATTGGGAATGGTTTAGGGAAATTTTGGAAGCATTAAGAAGGAAAAAATCTAGTTGAAACTCTGATCCTGTTAGAGAGTTGGGTATGGGGGAAAATTGCTCCTTGAAACTAACTAAAACTTCTAGCCCTAAGTTTTGGGCCTTGTGACCTTTGGGAATTGTGAATAAAAGAGAAGTTTGTTCTTGTGGATTTGAGTTTTTCTGGAATCTGTTAGTGGTAGCTTCTCCCTAGCAACCTGGGGGTACACACTCTCAATCAAGTGCTAGGAGTGGGTAAGTGAGACCTTACTCGGTTGACTTTATTTATGTGTTCTTTACCTCACTGTAATTTAAACCCTGCTCTTGTCTTGATCTAGTGGAAATTAATTACCTTGGGTATTTAATTGTTTTGGGTCCCTTAACCCTAAAATTTAATTAGGGAATATTTAGTTAAAATGTCAATGAAATCAGTAATTAAATTAGTCCCTAGAGAGATTTGAGCTAGGGTGGACCTATTGCACTTGTTGCTCTGTAATGAGAAATTAGTAATTATTATAATGGGAAAAATTATCAGTTGAATTTAATGGTCTTCAAGACTTTGGTCATTAACTCCTAATCAAAAAAAAATTATTCCATAATTTTCTAGCTAAACCTAGGTTATTCATGGGTCTTAAGTGGGTTGTTTTAACCGGGCATCACATGTTTAATGTCCTCAAATGATTTCTTCCCTTCAGAGGACTAACCAAAATTTTTCTTCCCTTGCATCATGTGAGCAATGCTCATAGTAAGTTCTACTAATTCAGGGATCAATCTTCTTAGGAAATTGATCTTACCAAAGAAAGAATGAACACCTTTCTTACTTGATGGAAGAAGAATTTTCTAGATGGCCTGAACTCTCTTCGGATCAATCTTGATCCCTTACTTTGAAAAAACGTGTCCCAACAACTTTCCTTTTGTGACACAAAACACATACTTCTTAGGTTTTAAAGAAATCCCATGCTCTCTACACTTCTGCAATATTGTTTCAAGGTGTTGGAAGTGATATGTTCTTGCTTTAGAAAACATTGTCAAGTCATCCAAATACACAACAATGTAGTTCCCTTTCAAACTACCAAAAGCCAAGTCCATGGCCCTCTGGAAAGTAGCACCAACATTGATGAGACCAAATGACATCCTCTTGTATGCAAAGGTGCCCCAAGGAGTAGTTAGGCAGTCTTATGTTGATCTGCAATATTCACCTCTACTTGATTGTACCCCAAGAATCCATCTAACATAGATAGCATCTCCAAGCCTGTGATAGCTTGCAATACTTGGTCCATCATGGGGAGAGGGTATTTATCCTTCAAAGAACCTTGATTTAGATTTATGAAGTCCACACATATCTAGATCTCACCATTCTTCTTCATGATAGGCACCATATTAACAATCCACGTTGAATGGTGGATGGGGAAGATGATCTTAGCCTTCAAAATATTTTAAATTTCTTGGAAAATTATATCAGCTATCTTTGGATTATATTGCCTTTGCTTCTTTTTCAAGGGTTTGATCCCAGGCTTAAGAGGAATGAAATGTTGCATTTCTTTAGGCTGAAAAATCCTTAAAATCATCATAAGAGTAAGCCAAAACAACAACATACCTCTTCAACAGATTCACCACCTTATTTTTCTCTTCCTGAGTGTAACATTTTCCAATGTTGACCATTTTGGGATCATTTAGACTCCCAATATTCACTTTCTCAATCTCAACAGATTGTCGGGCTCCTTGGGAAACTTTGGACTTCATATACCTGTCATGTTTATCAAAAAGATCCTCCAAACTCATCAACCATTTAGGGATTTTGTTGCCTTTCAGTTTGATTCATCCATCTTGATCCATCTCTTCTTTGACACCCTCTTCATTTGATGACACACACTCTCTAGGAAGATTGTCACTTCCTTCAAAGTAAAGTTGATCAAAGTTGTCTCTGAGCTCCAAGAAAGAAAGCAAATGCTGGTCATCATTGAAAACTTGCCAATTATTTGCATTGTCAGGCACACTGGGTGTATGGATAATCTCAATGGTGAATTTCTCTTGAGGGAAATCAGGATGAGGAATCAATAAGGACCCTGAAACAACTAGAGAGTCAGCCCTAGTGTTCCTTTCCCTTGGAACAAATTAAATGGAAAAAGCATCAAGGAATTCAATGGAATCCCAGACTAGATTCCTATAGTGCTTTAACCTTCTGTTCTTTACCTGATAAAGGTCTCTAACTTGTTTTATAATTAGCTCTGCATATCCACGAGAAAGAAGGTTCTTCAATCCCATTTCCTTTGCCACGCTCAACCCAAGAATAAGGGCCTCATACTTGGCAATATTGTTGATATTTTCAAACTAAAAATTGAAGGAGAAAGGATGAACCTTCCCCCATGAGAAATGAGCACTACACGAACTCCAGAACTAGCTAAAGAGTAGCTTCCATCAAACTCCAAAGTCCACACACCATTAGGATTAAGCAACAATCATTTTGGCAGACTTGTCTCCTCTTGTGACATGATCATGTAGTTCCCATGCCCAATGTCTTCATACAATATTTTTTCTTTAGGATCATCTGTCTTTTGTGCAATATACTCTGCTTCTTTCTCAGGAAGCAACTTCTTCATCTTCCCATTGACAAGGATCAAGGCATGTGACCAATCCATTTGGATTTCCCCTCCTACCTCCTTACAAAAATTTTTAATCAGCAACATCCCATATGAAGGAGGAATGTCAGCTACCAAAATGGTGGCTAAGACCCTTTTCTCTGGGAAAGCAGCAAAAGCTATGTGTGCATCTTTAAATTTTCCAACCAAAGTTACTTTCTTACTTTCCATGGAATAACATGAACCAAAGGTACGTGTTAAGGTCAGACCCAAAGCATGGGATACCTTTGCAGGCATTACATAATTTTATGTTCCTGAATCTATGACACAGTTACTGAGTTTATGGCCAACTATGAGAACGGTCACATAGAATGGTTCAATTTTCTCATTAGGGGAAGTGACTGCAGCCAAAAGGCTTGATTGAGGTGAGGAAGAGGGAGTGGGAAAAAGGCCTTTATAAGAATGGGCTGGGGTTTTAGATTTAGAATTTACAAAGTTAACTTTTTTGGCAAAGGCTTTAGGATGGGTTTGATAGAACTCTGCCTCAGAAATCTGAATCTTGGTCTTTTTAAGATGGTCTATAATGTCAAAAGATCTAGATGTGGATGGGGAATCACAACTAGGAGTAGGAGGATCTTTTGATGTAGAAAACTTTATCGTTTGTTAGAAAAAAATTCTTAGAAGTAGAAGTAGAGGGAAAATGACTAGTAGAGCTTACCTTTAGGTTGGAAGTAGTAGAAATATGAGCTCCTCTTCTTGCAATCACCGGGATGGTGATGGGAGAATCCTTGGATATTTTTACCGGTTACACCACTTTTTCATTTTTTTTAGTCTGCTCCCAGGTCATAACAACATATGACTCACTGTTCATCTCGGCCACTACATCATCATAATCATCTTCGTCATCCACACGTTCAGTGGTTAGGAAATGAACTCGAGAACTACTAGGCTCATCTAGTTCTTCATCAGCTTCCTCTTCTTGTTCATCATAGAGCCCATTTTCTTCCTCATCATCAGGCTCAAGAACCTCACAAGTAGCATTGACAGGTACCTTGAGGGGTGGAACTTCAATGGCCAACCTGGTTTGAGAAGAGGGCAAGCGGTTCCTATGCTAAAAGTTCTTCCTTGGAACATCTTGATACGGAGCATGCTGAGCCAATTATTTCTTGATGGCAATGTGGTCATTAGCCAAATTTTACACCAAATGATCTGCATTACCTCCTGGAGGAGAGGAAGAAGAAGACGCTTTGCATTTGAAAAACCCCCTTTTAATTTTTCCAGACATAATCTATTCATCTTCCACACTAATAGCCAATCTCTGATCAACATCCAAAGTTGTAAGATTTGCTCTCCTCAGGGCATATCTTACTTCTGGAAATTGAGCATTCAATAAGAAACACTTCTGAATCTGATCAACAGGCCTAGTATTTAGTGGAATCTTGTTAATCAACTTGTTGAACTTGGTCGTGAATTCTCTCATAGGATCATGTGGATCCTTATTGATTTGAGAAATCTGAGCTAGCAAAGCATGCACATTTTTAGCAGGTTTGAAACGTTGCTCAAATTCAGTCCTCATAGTATTCCAATCATTGATGGTCCCAGTAGGAAGATGGTAAAACCAATCTGTGGCATTGTCTTGCAAGGTCTCCACAAACAGCCTAACAGAGACATCCTCATGTTCAACTCCAAGGACCCCACATGCAACAATGAAGGCTGCAGTGTGTTCATCAGGGTGCACTTTTCCATCACCTCTAAACTTGGGAAAATTCTTCCTGTTACCCCTAGGTAACTCATGCAATGGTTGATGAAGAGCCAAAGCCCCAACCATTTGTCCCCAAGGCCGAGGTGCTACCATCCTTGGAAATATTGCTTGAAGTGGAACTGAAACACCATCAAGAATTAGGGCACAAAGATTAGGGCTAAGTTGTGCTTGAGGAATGCTACTACCAGAAGCTCTGTCTTCAACAGGAGATGTGCTCATGGAACAAGCTCTTCTATTTATTCTTGTTAGAGGAATTTGAAAACCTTGTTGATCCAAGAGTTGAAATTTGGGATCTTTAATTCCAAGACGCCTTCTACCACGAGTGTATCTTAGAGTTGCTAGATCAAATAAATGATCAAATTAGTTGTTCTTTTCAGAAAGGAAATTCGTTGAACAAAGCCCCAGTGGAGTCGCTAAAAACTGTTGGGTTTCAGATTTTCAGTTGGAATGAAACCATAGTCAGGGGACAAGTAATTCCCTCCTATTTAATGGGAGAGATTCCCTTATTGAAAGAATGGGAAAAACCTATGTACAAATACACAATATTTCATTCAATGGTGGTTTCTTGATATCTTGAAATGTGTTTTATGCATGTAAATTCATCAATACATGAGGATAGAAGATTTGAAAAGAGGAGGGAGGTCGAAGAAGACAATACTTTCAGGGAAAAGAGATGGCAGAGAAAACCCTTATATGTATTGAGCAAATGAGATATAGAGTAGAACCATTCATGTTTATAATGGGCACAATCCGCAGACTCAAAGTTCTTAAGATTGTATAAACTAGAACACACATTTTCTAAGCATGTAGGGATTAAATGATTCACAGATTAGAGCAAGAAGGAAAGAGAAAATAGAGGAAAAAGAGGAAAACCTTGTATTGATTTCTTCCGATTCAAAATTATAGTTCCAAAATATCAAAATCCCAACCCCTAACAATGGATTTGAAAGCCCCTGAAATAGCTCGTAAGAGACGGTTACAACTTCCTTGAACAAGAAAGAAATAGTTACAACTTCCTTCCAACCATTTGCGCCCTTTCGAATGCTTGATTCACAAAGAAACCTTAATGGCGGAAAAACAAGGTTTCCAAATATATGACCTTTACATTATTTTTCCAGTTAAAATATGGGCCATTCGATTTGTTTTTACAACCTTAAATTTGGGCCGCCCACATGGAAGAAATTGATTGGAACGTGCCTGCGGATGCCTTATGCATTTTTTGCCTTTGAATTTGTGTTAGGCTAACACATGGAGAGCTCCGTTGGTTCATTTATACTTAGCAAATTTGGGCCTATTTCCTGCTAAACTTATGTTGACCCCTAGACACGTGGAGAGCTGGCGTTCATTTGAGTTTTTGCTTTGGAAATGCCTCCTGAAATTATGCTGAGCTGACGCATGGTTCCATTCACTGGTCTTGGAATTTTCAATGACCAACTTTGTCTTTATATTGAATTTGACCACGTGGCGAGCTGGCGCTCATTTGGCTATTGGCCCTTTGGTTCCACTTCCAAAATTGTGTCGTTGAGGCACGTGGAGGCTTCCGCTGACCCGTTCATACTTAGTCAATTTAAATAACTGACTTTGTCCATTTTTGGACCTGAGACACATGGAGAACTGGCACAAGTTTGAGAACTACCCCCAGCTTCGACCCTTGAAGTTACGCCGATGAGGCACGTGGCTTCGTTTGCTAAACCTTCCATAATTAGTCAATTTGGACCCGTTCTGCCTTCATTTTGGACCTAGGACACGTGGAAAGCCTACACTAATTTGAGGACTATCCCTTGGGCCCTACCCCTAGAGTTATGACGTTTAGATGCATGGAGGTTTCTACTGTCACTTGAAACATGGCCATGCTACATCCAATCAGAGATTTCCACGTACTATCCTTGGATGCTGGGGAAAAAATTAACAGGGATGATATGCCTATCATTCTTGATTGTGGGAAGAAATAAAAAGAAGGGAAAAACTTCACCATTACACGTGACTTTCAAATTATTCTCCATGAAATTGGAAAACTACAAACAATGCCAGGCTTGATGCAATCCAATACTCCAAGGTACTAACTCAAATTTTTGAAAACTTGACTTTAAAATAGGGGAATTTTGAGGGAAACAATAGGGTATATAGTCTATTTGCAGGCTTGTGAGGCTTACAAGCATGCGTAGTGCATATATAGTTTTGGAGATTGATTTTTTATACCCCATAAATCATTGTTGCATGATCCTTGGAAGATTTATCCAAATCTAGGCATTTTTTAAACCTGTGAAGAGCGTTTTCACCTGTGGTAGTGTTTTGTATGCTATCTAGACTTACAAAGGGCATGTTTCTAATTAAGAGTCATTTCAGACCTACAAGCAAGTTTCCAACAACCCATACACACATTATAGATCTGGATTTAGTTGTTTTTTGAGTCATGTGGCAGTGTTGTTTGATGCCCTCAAATCTGTAGCAATTTCAGGGATGCAGTGGAGATCTTCTTGATCCAATGTGGTTGCAATCTCTGTACTAAAAAAAATCCTTGTCTCAACCTAGAGGCCTCGCCAGAACAACCTACAGTTGACAACCTTCGGCTGTGTAGGGTGGCTAATGCCACCCCCTACAACCCCTAGTGTATTTTGGCCTTTGGCTACGCCCGACATATACGAATCAAAGGGATTAGCCTTGGGTTCATCAAAACCATCCTCTTTCTTTTTCTAAAACTATTTTTAGTAAAAAACATTTCAATTTTAGTGCAAATTCATTTAAAATAGGGCTTATTTATGGGAAATAGTTATTGTAAAAATTTTGATTGGTAGCTCGATATCGAGTGCCATTTGTGCAAAAGTTAAATATTTTTCATTTCCCAAAGCATTGGACCTATTTATTTTGTAAAACACACTAAGTTATAAAGTGCCAATATTATGGGGGGCTTCTTGATATAATTTATGGGGGGTGTATAGGGTGTTTCCTCTCTTGTTCATAACTTCTTTCTTTCCACACATTTCTTTATTTTCTGAAACAACTACCACAAATTTTCTTTCTACAATAATATATCTAAGTTCAATTAACCCACTTACACCTTTTAACTACTATGAATGGAAATAAAAAATCTCCATTGGACTAAGGAATAAAGTGTTGTATCATATCACAATGGGGTTAGAACCAGAGCCTAGTATAGATGTACAAAAAGTTAAGTGGTGTAATAAGTGTGATGAATCCTTTGGTATTTTGTGACTTTCAGTGTCTCCTGAACTCCTTTTTCACATAGAGTCAACCAAATATCCCAACGAGGTGTGGAAAACCTTAGAAAAATTATTTGGAAAAGTTAACACTATGAGGGGTCATGATCTAGAAATAGAACTTATCATCTTAAGTCCTAGTAACTTTGACACCTTGGAAGATTTATTTACCAAGATCAAGTCCTTAAGATTATAGTTAAAAGAATGTGGAATAGAAAACAAGGATGAACAACTTGTTCTTTCAGTGCTTTCCAAACTAGGTCCTGACTACTTTGCCTTTGTTTCTACATTTTATGCTACCAAGAAGGCTCTTGGGGCCACATGGTCTATGTCATCCTTAGATGACTTCTTTGATGATTTGACTAAGGAGAAATACAAGTTAATTCAAATGGGTACCTTGAATTCATCCAAACCCTAAGCCCTCATTTCTAGGAATGGCAAACAAAAATCTTCCAGAAACTGGGAGAAGAAGCAAAAGAGTAAGTATCTAGAAAAGAAGAAAGAACATAAATCCACTACCTCTTCTAAGTCTATAACTGAAACCTTCAATTTAAATGGGAAGCCTAAGAAGGAAAAGGTTAAGTGTGCCTATTGCAAGAAACTTGGGCATGATGAGCACAAATTTATGAAGAAAAACATTTACCACCTTAGTCATCTCCTTGATAAGAACACCATAGGGGTCCTTGAATCTATCAAACACTCTTCATCAGCCAAATAATCTACTAAGGAAAAGGAAAAAGATAAAGAGAAACATAAGGGAAAGGCACTAGATTTTTAGTTGCATCCTCATCTACTCCTTCATGGGTTATTGACTCTGCTACTTCACAACACATTGGTTCATCACAATTTGAGTTTTATTCCTTAGAGCCTTGCAACATGTCCTCCATCACTTTAGGTAATGATACTCTAGCCACCATTTTAGGGAGAAGGTTTATTGAAGTCGAAGGTGGAACATTAAAAAATGTTCTTAGTGTACCTTCACTTTCAACTAATCTCTTGTCATTGTATTAGATGACTAATATAGGGAAGGGCATGAGAGTCCTATTTGATCCATATTTAGTTGAGATCAGGGAGTTTCATAACAACACTCTAGTAGCAGTGAGAAGGGAAGATGATCATGTTGGGTTATATACCCTATCACACTTTGCACCTAAATTTTCCCCTACTGCATTGCTCACACACTCAGATGGAGTTAGTAAATTATGGCATGAGTGGTTCGGCCATCTTAAATTTCTTTACCTTGAGAAACTCAGTCATCATGACATGGTTACATGATTTCTTAGAGTTCGTTTCTCAAAGAGAATTTGCGAGGGTTGTGCTCTTGGAAAACACCCTGAAGATAAATTTGACAAGGGAAAAGCTTGGAGAGCTTCAACACCTTTAGAGTTGAATCATAGTGATGTCACAAGGGATTTTCCCAATCCTTCTTTCACTAGGTCCAAATACGCTCTCACCTTCATAGATGACACATGGGTCTACTTCCTTAGGAAAAAATATGAAGTGTTCGATTACTTTTAGGAATTCAAGGCACTTGTTGAGAATAAATCTGGGAAAAGCATCAAAGTTCTTCAAACAAATAATGAGGGGGAGTATCTTAGCAACAAATTTTAGCAGTTTTTCACCTCAGAGGGTATTGATCTACAACAGACAGTGCCTTACACTCCTCAGTAAAATGGCATGGCAGAACATAAAAATAGGTCCTTGAAAGAGATAAAAACTACATGACCCACTCTAAATATTTGAATTCGTAGTTTTGGGTATAAGACATCAATTGTGCCTATTATATACAGAATTGGGTTCCCCATAAAGCTTTAAAAGTTATAACTCCCTTTAAAGCTTGGCACAATAGGAAACCAAAATTAAAGCACTTCAGATTCTTCGTATCACTAGCAATGGCACACATTCCGAAAAAGAAATGAAAGGAAATGAAGCCTCAATCCAAAGCTTGCATATTTATTGGGTATCCAAGGGGGGTCAAGGGATATGGAATTATCCATCCAACTACTCATGAGTTGTTCATCGAGATAAGTTTTAAGTTTCAGGAGAGTCCCACTGACTCTTTACTTAATGCTTTTCCATATACTTTGGCTTCACTCAGTTTTGATGCAAATTTTGAGGATTCAAATCATCCACAACAGGTTCCTGAGGCAACGTATTCTACTTCTTCTAGTTCTGACATCAAGAAAAGTAATGAGGATTCATCATCGTATACTTCTAGTCATACTTCAGAGGATGAGGATTCGACACATGAATCACCAACTTTAGGTCCTCTTTGGGCTAGACAGACACTTTAGAGTCCAAACACTTGGTCAGGGGATCCAGAGGATGAAAAACATACTCGGGATGACTATTTGAGTAGGCCACATTCCTTCTATGCTTCAGTGACAAATCTATATAAATTTTGAGAGGAATTATGCATACCTGAGTGGGATAGTGTTATGCATGAGGAATATAATTCCTTAATTAGTAATCACACTTGTAATTTGACTTCACTTCTTAAGGGAAGGAATATGGTTCGATATCGATGGATATATTAGAACAAATTTGCAGCAGATGGTTCAGTTGATAAGTATAAGGCTCAGTTAGTAGTAAAGGGTTTTTCATAGGTAGGTGACATAGACTACTTAGAGACGTTTTCACCCGTAGCCAAGATGATTACGATTAGACTCCAACTTACTTTAGCCACAACACATGGTTGAAGTGTGCACCAGATGGATGTGAAGAGTGCCTTTATTCACAGAGACCTACATGGAGCAACCGCCTGAGTTTGTTTAGGATTCATATTTAGTTTGCAGACTTAGGAAATCCATCTATGGCGTTAAGAATGCCCCTCGAGCTTGGTATAACAAGATGGATTCCTTCCTCCTAGCTTATGGTTTTACTCGGTGTCATTCAAATCCCAATGTATATCTATTACGAAGGGATGATTCATTACTGATACCGATACTTTATGTTGATGACATTTTGATCACTGGGAGTACTTAATTGGCTATCTTGGCAGTGAAGAAAAATCTTCAGGATAGATTCACCATGATTGAATTGGGTCTAATGCACTACTTCATTGTCTTTGAGATCACACAGTCTAATTCAGGGATTTCACTTGCATAACCCAAGTAATCTCTCAATCTTCTGACTCGGTTTCACATGGCTAACTGCAAGCCATCTTTGACCCCTTTCTTATCTAGAGTCAAGCTTGAGGCTGATTGTTCAACACCTTTTGTTGATTCTACTTTGTATTGACAACTTATTGGTAGCCTTGTTTACTTGACTCACTCCAAACCTAATATCTCCTATGCTATTGGTACTATTTTGAGGTTCATGCAGGAACCCCATGGACTACATTAGAAAGCAACTAAGAGGAATTTCACTACATTCAGGGCTCACAAAAATATGGGATTCACTACAGGGTTGGTTTAGAAATTGAATTGGTCGGCTACTCAGACTCAAATTGGGTTGGTAATACTGAGTGTCGTAAGTTCACTTTAGGTTACAGTTTCTCATTTGGTTTTGGTCCTATCAATTAGTCGAGCAAGAAGTAGAATGTTATTTCTCTATCATCCATAGAGGCAGAGTACATGGGAGATTTCAATGCAGCTACAAAGGCTATTTGGCTTCATGGGATTCTTTCTAATCTTGGTATCTAGATTAGGCATCCTACATTCATATTTTCTGAAAACTAGAGCACTATCAAGATATGTAGGAATTTGGTCCTTCATCAAAGGATCAAATACATTTAGATTCACATGCATTTCATTCGGTAGCTCATTCTTGAGCAAGTCATCACATTGATACTCTACCAGTCTTCAGATTAGGTTGCTATCATCTTCACCAAAACTTTCACTGAGAGAAAGTTCATTCATCTACAAGCTCTTCTTGGGGTGCAAACTACATCAACATCTTCATTAAATTCATGGGGGCCTTCTAGCCTCTTCAGTTCTTCATGTCTCTCTTTTGGAGGGAATTTTTTCCCACTGGGATTTATCCTTTTACTCTATCTTATGAGAGATTGCATTGTACATGGGTACCTCATCAGGCCTTGTTTCCGGGACCCACGTTTATTTTTCACTACCCACCTAAGCTGTGCTTATGGGGGGTGTTTATGTAGGATTTTTTTCCCTCACTTTATTTATATTATCATACTTGGGATATTCCACCTCACTTGGAGTTTCCCTACACTTATGGGATATGCTTGCTTAGGTGTGCACTTGACTACACTATTCTAGGTGTTAGTCACCACTTGACTACACCATTCTAGTTGTTGGTTACCACTATTCTAGGTGGATATTTCCATGATTCTAGGAGGAGGTTACACATTCACCTCATATATGTACATCTCTTACATTATTCTATTTGATCGTATTGAGTTGGAGCTATTTCTATGTTATTACAATTATCTCTCTTGTATTTTTGTATTTTTGCAGTCTTGTATGCTTGCATTGTTTTATTAGAATAATTCACGTCTCACATCATTCACCTGTGCAATCTTCGAACGAGTAGATCTAAAGCACTTATTTGATATACATGACCTTAAATTAGCTCCATCTTCTTTCTTCTTATCTTTACTTTCCAAAACAACATATGATTTGTTCCTAAACATGTCATTCCCTTTATGAGAAGACTCCATTTTTTCAAAGCAAGGCTAATCCCTTGCACATCAGAGGAACTAGTTTTCTCAATATGGGCATTAAGTTGTTCCAACATTTTAGTTTCTTCTTTTTACATATTGGATTCCATTGGCTATTTATACCTTATGAAACTAGGTTGGTTTGTAGATGAGAGCAACCTTGCCCACATACGGTCATTCATCTTGACTTGATTCCGGGGCTCTGTAAAATGTTGTAGAAGAGATGAATATATATTGAGATTAGTATGCCAAATTTCAGAGTTTGAGCTAAAATATTCCCTATAAATTTAATCAGACATAGATAAATGTAATTACATAAATCAATTCTTTAGTTTCTTCTTCAGATGTGGCCTATTACTACAATATTGAATTTACTATAAAATTGACCTTAAAATGCTAGAAATCCCTTTTCATCAGTTGTTTATATTAAGTATGTGAATTTTCTTTGTGGTAAATTATGCAGGTAGTGTGAAAGAACACTTACTGAATTTGGTATATAAGCATGTCTATTAATCACCGAACCAATGGTGAAAGCAGTGTATCTTGTCATATCTCCATAAATGCCATTTTGGGAAAGAAGAGAACAATAAACATTGTCTGTTGCATTACTTGGAATCAGATGGACCATGTAAGTTGGGTCTGCAAAATGAGCATCTGGATCAAATTATATTTAATATTCATAGTAGAAAGTTAAGATTCTTCAGCTGGCAATAACATCAAAATTGTGAAAACATATAGATGACATCAAAATCTGCATAAGGTAAACATATGCAAACAAAAAGATAAATTTTATGTTCAAGAGATGGAAAGATACATACCAATATACTTCTAAGTTTAATTATTATTTATTCTCATAATAAAATAATCTTGAAGAGGACAATATGAATGCTTTTTAGAATGGCCGTGATGAGTTTACATTTCAGGGAGGAGGAGGGGATTGGGAGGAAACCTTTCAGATTTGAAAAAATGTGGCTCCACTACCCAGATTTGAGCAATAAAATCAAAGGGTGGTGAAATGAAGAGGTCCATGGTTCTAAAATGTATATGGTTGTTAGGAAATTGAAGAATGTGAAGATCTATCTCAATAAATGGAACACAGAAACCTTTGGTAATATCTTTACTAAAAAAATCTAGATTGCAAAAGAATTGTGGATTATTGAGGAGATGGTTCAGAACAAGGGTATGGACCAGACTCTTCAACAAAAAGAAAATGAACTCCTAACCAAGTATGACAACATTGAAGCTATGGAGGAAACCTATTGGAGACATAAAAAACCAGAATAAATTGGCTCAAGGAAGGAAACTGAAACATAAAGTTCTTCCACCTCACTATTGTTATGCATGCTAATAAGAATAGGATTAGGGAGCTGGTGAAATGAGATAGAGCTCTGACATGTGATGGAGATGAAATAAAGGAAGAATCTATAATTTTCTTCAAAGGGCTTATTTTGGGATCAACCTTGCATGATAGGGAGGAGGAAGCGGTTCTCAATCTCTTATCTAATGTCCTCACTCAGGAAGAGAACAAAGAGCTAATTAGGACCCTCTCTCTTGAGGAGGTTATCTTTGTTGTCTTCCATATGGAAGGTAACAAGGCCCCAAGCCCTGATGGTTTCCCAACTTTCCTTTTCTAGCAGTTTTGGGACATTATCCAGGAGGATGTGGAGGAGGCGGTAAAGGAATTTTTTTAAACAAGAAATATTCTCAAGGAAATCAATAATACTTTCCTTGCAATCATCCCCAAGAAGGAAAGAACTAAAGATCTGAAGGATTGCAGTCTATAGACCCATCAACCTGTGTAATAATATTTACAAGATTACATAAAAAAATTCTAGCTATTAGGTTGCAAGGCCTCGTTCCAAAATTCATATCTGAGAACCAATGCACTTTTTTGGAAGGAAGAAAAATTATAGAAAGTATAATTACAATTCATGAAGTCATTCACTCCATTGATAGATCCAAAAGAGAAGATATGTTTCTGAAAATTGATATGAACAAGGCTTATGTTAGAATCTCGTGAGGTTTTTTGGATAAAAATTCTTGATCATCTAGATTTCCATAGACAGTTTATTGATATGATCCTATCTTGTATATCCACCCCTAAGTTCCCTGTTATCATAAATGGGTCTCCTGAGGGGTTTTTTGGGGGGGACGCGGTCTTAGACAAAGGGACCCCCTCTTACCACATTTTTTATTATTGTGGCAGAAGGTATGGGAAAAATGTGCAACAAAGATAAAGATATCAGTTAGATAAAAGGTTTGGTGGTGGCCAGAACTATCAATGCAATCACTCTTCAACAATTTGTTGAATATACTTTTGTTATCAGAAAAGCCTCATTTATTGAAGCCAGAGATATTAAAAAATATGTTGCAAGATTATGAGGAAGTGTCGGGATAATTTATCAATCTCCTCAAAAGATATCTTTTTTTAATCAATGTTTCGAAGAATAGATATGCTGGAATATTACAAATCTTTGGTTGTCAACTTAAGGTATTGTCAAATAAATATTGGTAATGCCTCTTTTAAAGAGAAAAATGGACATATGTTGTTGGTATCCTCTTTTGGACAATTTCCAGCAAAATTTGGTAGGATGGAAAGGATCTCTCTTATCCCAAGAAGGGAAGGTCCGAATTTGGAAAATATTTATTCAAAGTCTTCCAGTCTATCTCATTTCCCTCTTTAAAATCCTTGGAAAATTCAGAAGATTCATAAAAGAGATTCAAAAACGTTTTCTTTGGTCAGGGGTTGAGGATAAATCCTTAATCTTTTTGGTATCCTAGAAAAGATTTACTCTTCCCAAAACTTATGGGGGATTAGGAATTAGGAACCTCAAGATTATGAATAGAGCCCTTATGACCAAGGTGGGTTGGAGACCTATGAAATAAAACAACCTTTGGGAGAGAATCTTAAGGGTGAAATATATAGCCAACAATAGGGAAAAAGTAACTTTCCTTCTTACTAAATACATTTCTTAGGGTCTACTATTTGGAATGGCATAATCAATTGTAGATACCTTCTTAGGAAAGGAAGCAAGTGAAATGTAGGGGATATGATGAAGGTTCAGTTTTGGGATGATGTCTAGTTACATGATGTTCATCTATAGTCCACAGAGCCTTGGAAGGTGTTAGTTATTTATTTCAAGGAGGTCACGGGTGAGAAAGTTAGAAATTATTGGCTTAAAACTAATGAGGGTTGGAAATGTAATAGTTTGTAGTTGGAGAACCCTAGCCAGGAGCTTTTGAGGGCTATTGATATTTAGAATAGAGACTTGGAGTATCCATATATGTTCTTTCCCAAAGAGTGATGAACTTGTGTGGGACAATAGTAATGATGGGGATTATAATGTGAGGACATGGTATATGATGAAGTTCAACCCAAGTCAAGAGGGGTTATTGTTGTCACCCAAAAGTTGTAGCTTGATGGAGAATGGTGTGTGTAATCTCTCTCCCGTTGAAAAAATTGGAACACCTTAAGGCTGTGGGTGACCTATGGTTGAGGTTAACCTACAAAGAGGGTTGGTTCCCTTGTGAATCACCTAAAAATTGAAAAATTGACCAGGAAAAGGGAAAAGGAATGTGAGAAATGAGAAATAGGGGTTTATACACCAAATTTTTGACACATGTATGTAAATCTGAACACAAATAATTTAAATATCCACACACCTACACAACTCTAGACTATTTGCATAATAAATTCAAGGGTTTAGGAAAAATGACATCGGTAGAGGGAGTGAATTCCACACTAAGTAAAACACAATAGCTTATGCAACACAATGAAAAATCTGAAATCAGAAATAAGAGAGGGCTAAATGAACCTTTATTATTCAAAGGTGCAAGTAGAATAACAAAATATTCCCAAGAAAATCAGTTGTTCCAAGTGTATATCTTTTTACAATCAAAATCTAGCCAATATTGATTGTTGAAATGCTAAGACTATATTGTTGTTCTGAGTTCTTTTATTTATTTCTTTTTTTTTAACCCTCATGGCACATGGGAACAAATATGATGTAATTTTATTTAATTTATTCACTATTTAGTCCTCCTTCATGGCGCATCGAGACTACAACAATCTATTTTATATTTTTTATTCCATTTTATCCCTTTAGCACCAACCTTAACAACAGTTGCTATTTTTATATTTATTTATTTTTATCTTTATTTTGTGCATGGAACAACAAATCCATTTATATTTATTTATTTTATTCTATACTTGGCACATGAAACAACAATTCCTCTTTTTTCCTTCATGTACCCTTCTATTCTTAGTGCCAACTTGAATTGAAACAATTGTTATTTTTATTTATTTATCTCCATGTCTACCCTAGCACTAGAAATATGATTGAGTTCCCATTTATTAATTATTTCCACCTTTATCCCTTGGCACCAAGCTCTAAGTGCAATGTTATTTTATTTATTTATTTTCGCCCTATCTTCCTTTTGTGCCAACTTTAGGAGGTTGGAAACGTGATAAAATTTTGGCGACATCATGGGATTGTTTTCCTGCTAAACAAGGAGATCAGTGGCCTTTTACATCCATCGGGATATGGAGTCACAGTCTTCTTCAACAACTACTACACACAGGTTTGATAATCTTGTATCGTCTAAATCAATAAAACTGAAATACCTTCTCCAACAAAAAGGAAATGATGTGCATACAAGAACTTATTGAAAAGACAACTAACTGTGAGAACTGGAAAAATAATGTGTATGCAATCACTTATTGGAAAGAAAAATATTCTAATGAAGTTGAATCCTCAATAACAAGCTTTGAGGAAAATCCCATTAACCGATATTATATTTCTTCGCCATTCAATTGAGATAATTGAAAAGCATTGTGGGGCTTGTAAGCTGAAATAACATATGGTCCACTCCAAATAATATCAAATTTGGTGTGGTTTTCCAGTTTTTATCTATTTACATCCCATTTAACAACAATATCACCCTCTCGAAAGACTCTTACAATTGTTTTCTTATCAAATTTCTTCTTTACCTGATCTTGGTGAGCTTCCATGGTGAGCATGAATTCATTTCTCAATTCTTCCAACTTCATAAGTTCGTCATATCTTACCTCCATAGGCCCTGCTTCCAATAATTCTAACTTATGAATAATCTCTAAATCGAGAAGCTTAAGAGAAATTGGTAGTCTCGTTTCCTTTCCATAAACCAACATGTAAGGAGAATTACAAATAGACCTTTTAGGAGTGACCATGTCAGCCCACAAAGGTGTTTTGAGTTTGGTGTGCCAAGATCTTTGATTTTCATCCATAAATCTTTTAATAATATTCAACACATTTTTGTTATTAGTAAATGTAAAACCATTACCTTGTGGGTAATAATGTTATTAAGTACTCAAATAAATACCATTCCAGACAGCCCACTTTGATATTTTAGTACCAACAAAAACAAGACCATTATCTGAAATAATAGTAATAGGAACTCCAAATCTAGTAATAATACCTTCATAGAATTCACGCACACTAATTTAATTTTCTTATTTTAATGTAATTTCTTCTATCCATTTGGTAAAATAATAAATTCCAGTAATAATCCATTTGTGACCAAATTGGATGGTGGGTTATTCATTCGAAAAATTCCAATCCCCACTGCATAAAGGGTTGATCTGTTTAAATAAGATGAAGAGAAAGGGATGAAATATTTTCCTTACCCAAAAAGAAAGCACACTTTTGACATATTTTGACCCATGCATAACAATATTTAAAAATACTTGGCCAATAATAACCTACTTTCATTATTTTGAGAGAAGTAGTCCTTGAAGCATAATGGCCACCTGATAAACCTTCATGGAAATCTTACAATAATATATCAACTTGTGAAGGTTCTACACATCTCAGAAGAGCACCATTAATATCC
Organism: Taxus chinensis; assembly: GCA_019776745.2. Lineage (NCBI taxonomy): Eukaryota > Viridiplantae > Streptophyta > Pinopsida > Cupressales > Taxaceae > Taxus > Taxus chinensis. The sequence continues at coordinate 48,157,857 of CM034149.1, forward strand.
TTTTAAAACAATATACCATCAATGAGTGCAAAAGGAATAGCTTATAACTAGAAATACCTTATTTTTGTCTTATCCAAACCTTGGGGAAAAATACCGGCATGCATGTAATTAATCATATCTCATGTCCAACTCATATAAGATGGTATTTCAGCTGCTTGTGGTTGATTCGTGAGTGCAAAAATAACATCTTTCTTTGAATCTAAATCTGAAATTGAATGCTCACATAACCCTTTTCCTCGAGCCGACTTATTTTTATCTTGAAATCCATGTCATATTCTATGACTTTTGTGATTAAACTAGCTCTCTTTTCATTTAAATTTTTTCTTAATAAAAACTCTTTTACTCTTGGGTGAGTAACCATAGGTATTAATGATCCTTATCTAGAGAGCATATTCTTTGAAATTGTTCAAATCACAAGATAATAGAATTCTACCTATTGCTTATGAGGCTTGATTTTAAATTTAAATCGTCACCTCATACGTCATGGTGAGCCCTGTGGGTAATTTTAAAGCAATGAGTGGCTGTAAAATTGTCATTTTCAAAACTCTTTGTAGGGTTCAGTTGAAGATCTGTTGTCAACCCCTACAAAATTTTTGTAATGCCCGAAAGATTTTTAAAATTTTGGATTTGCAAGTGTTGGAGCTTGAGAATTGACTTGTTTAATAACCTCAAAACTGATTCTTCCTTCATCTATCCAACTGAACCTTGTATTCTTTTCAACATAAAATTTAAAGGCTTTGATAAATTAGCAAAATCAGCAATGAACCTTCTCATGAAATTGATCTTACTGATTTAATAAAATATGAATTTTATTTTATTAAAATCTGAAAGCAATGACTACTATAAATGACATACAATGAAATGTAAATACTAGGCAATTTATTTGATTTTAATTATGAAAGGAAATGAGAGAGATAAGACACTTACCTTGATTTTGCTTGTCCTGAAGTGTGCCTGGGCTAAAGAATGTGATGAAACAAAAATAAAGACCATTGTAATGAACCTTAGAAAAATGCAGAGGAGGTGGAAATGTCTGAACAAAGGCGCCTGGGCAAGAATAGGGGCACCTGTGGGTGCCCAAGACCTCTGTGGGGGTGTTGGAGTCTGTAGAAAAGGTCGAAACCTAGTTTCGACACTTTTTCTAGGGTTCATACTCATTCACCTTTGGTCACATGTATGTCGCACTTGGATCAGTTGAGGTACTTATACACCTACACACAAATACCCTGTTACAAAACCCTACAAAAAGACATCAAATCCTAAAAAAGAAATATGCAAAATGAGGGGTCAGACTGTCCTCAGCTGTCAACTAGTGAACTTACGACTGAGCGTTGCACTACATCTCAGACCCAATGTAGTTCTATGTGCTTGTGTGTGCAATAGTGCTCCTAGGTCTGCCCTCGTGCCAATGACATGCCAAGATAGCGGGAGGTAGCTAGATAAAATGCAAATGTGTGGATGGAATAGAATGAACTCCCCTTCCTATGCAGTGTGTATGGAGAATAATGATCCCAAGATGTAGTCCTTTTGATATGTAGATAGAGAGCCCTTGATAGAAATTGTATGCGCTTATAATGATATGTATGTTGTGTTTATATAGGGATATCTTGCTTGAATTTTGACACTAATGACCCAACATGCCGACTAGTACCTCGGGATATGAGTGGGAAAATCAAAAAGATCGACCTCAAGTGTCAAAAATAAGATCAAACATAAAGAGGACAATGGGCAAACACATGATGGATAGGGGCAACTGGGTGCCAGTGAGCAATCATGGGCGCTAGTGTCAAAAGACAAATGATGACAATTCAGTGGAGACTGACTAATAAGGATCCTTGTGATCTTGACCGAGAACTGGGTGTATGAGTGACAAGTGTGAAAGATAAAAGGAAATAAAAACCAACAAGACAAGCAGATGGACTAGGGAATGGGTCACTAGTGAATACTTTTCTTACGCAAGATCCATATATAAAACAACATACTTGGTAGTATAGTAAATAGTAGTAAGTGCGTGATTTTGTGTCTACACTTTCCCCCCTTATGCTATTTGAATGAAATTCAAGTAATGTAAAGGAAGTAAGGAACATACCTGAGAAAAGTTCAAAGAATCCCTCTTGTGGAAGTACGTGCAGATGTTGCAAAAGTACTTGAAAAATAAGAACATATAGTGTGGCAAACCAAGGATTAGCGTGTCAATCCATGCAAGCGTAACGAGAGGACGTGGGACCATTATGAGGAACACTAAGTGAGATTGATGATTTTGATATTGAGTGATTGGAGATTTTGATTTTTTCATTGATGGAGATGTGTTGGGGTAAGGAGTGATCAATTCCCAACCCAATTTCATGTGTGTGAAAATTTGAGGATTTGGGTTTCTTGCCGCCAGAGGAAGAGTGTAGGGAGAGAGTCAAATTTTTAATCTCCAACTTTAACTACATCCTCAAAAGGTCTAGCCACTACAGATAGAAAATGATCAGATTTTGTTCATTTGGATCCATTTAGATTTATTTCGATCAAACATGAATAACCCATATAGGAGCAATATAAGAAAGGCAATGACACCTCATTTCCCCCACTCCAAGGGTGTCACTACAATGTGTATGATCTATCTTCCATGTTAGGTCATATAGAAGTAGTAGAAAATGTAGAATAACTTCCCATGTTAGCTCATTTGGGAAGGTGGTGATATAACTCCCAAGTTAGGTCATCTGGGAGGATAAATATACTATGTTGTGTCGATTGTTTGATGTGATTTTGAATAGTAAAAGTTTTTGGTTTCCAAGATTTGAATATATGTTATTGATTTAATATATTACTCATGGAGAGATTTTATGCTTGTTGTCCCTAGATTAGGTCATTAGGGGGAATCGCTAGAAAGTGGTGTCATGTAATGTACAAGCAAATTTTTGATAATGAGAGAATTAGAGATGTAAAATTATCACGTAACAATGTGAGGGGGATTATAGGATGCCCTGATTGTATGCCCCACCTTTCAGTGAAAGGGGGAATGATGATGAGAATGAACGTTGAGTCAAAAGTAAGCATGTAATGATGTAATAGTCAATGTATGATAGGTATCACAAAAGTGCGTGTATATCGAGTTAAAATGATGTCAAGGAGGAATACAATGTTTGTGGAATGTGTATGATATGATAGTACGTAAAAGTATGGAGAGAATGATGTAAATGAGACATGAATTAGAATAGGGATGCTCCAGATATAATTGAAACTGTGCGATGTTGATTAGTTCAGAGGATAGGTGTAAATAATGACAATAATGTGGTAGGTAATCAAAAGTTACTATAAATAGTAATATGAAAAAGTTAATAGGCAACTCATTTTTTTATTGTGTGAGTGTGATATGGAGATCTAGGTGTGTGAAGATTCCTTAAGTGACAGCAACATGATTGACTCATTTTGAGATGGTTTCAACAACTATGGAGTCACGTACGACAGTTGAGCTAGTAAGTGTGGATTTTTTCGAAAATTGTGTTGAAATTAGTTTTTTTTGGCAAAATTTTTGTTTTTAATATTCTACGTGTTTTAAACCCAAGCAAGAGTGGTGAAGGTGCTAATGACATTCGGGACTCCAATGCCTAGATATGGGTGCTGGTGACCTGCTTCTGGGTGCTCACATCCAACTCCTAGACACTGATGACTCATAAGGGTAGTTCTTAGCCCAGAGTGCAAGAAATGTTAAAATTGATGTTTGTTGATGTTATAGGTAGGTGCATTTGCATATATATGAGATGTTAATTTTTTGTTTTTTGTTGTTTTGTGGTGTGTAGAGGGATATTCATTCGTGATATTTTCATGGTGGTTTCCATTTGAGCACATTGTTAGGATTGGGTTTGACAGATGATGAGTGGTATGTATTTGACTATTTCGACCTATGCCACTTAGTAAGGAATGGGTATTTTCCCCATAATATGTCGATGATCACCACATTGTGTGAGAGATGGTGTGCATATACTTGCACATTTTGGCTTCCTACCGACGAGATGATCGTGACTCTAGAGGACATATATCACATATTGCAATTTCCCATTATTGGTTAAAGGGTCCAGGTGATGGCTATAAATGATGCTCGAAGGATGATGAGGTTCGTTAGGTGGTACTTTATAGGGACTTAGGTTCATATTGAGGTCCATATAAGTCTGGATGTTATTCTAAGGTCGGAGGTTCCACAATTACGGATGTTTATTGCTGTTGTGATTTCTTCGTCGGTTGCAGTGGAGGGTGGTGGTGTAGGCATCTTGTATAACATGCATGACATTTACCATCAGATAGAGGAGGATGGGACGAGATATTCTTATGCATGATGTGTATTGGCCCACTTGTACAAAGATCTATATAGATTCACACATGAGGAGCATGGGGGTGGGATTGGAGTACCAAATTGTTACATGTATGGGCCTACGAGCATATGAACAAGTGAATAGGTAACTCATTTGATTATTGTGTGAGTGTGATTTGTAGCTCTAGGTGTGTGAAGATGCCTCAAGTGAGAACAACATGATTGATTCATTTTGAGATGGTGTCGACAGTTGTGGTGTTACGTATGACAGTTGAGCTAGTAAGTGTGATTTTTTTCAAAAATTGTGTTGAAATTAGTTGTTTTGATTTTCTAGGATTTTAGACTTGGGCAAGAGCGGTCAAGGTGATAGCAACATTCGGGACTCCAGCGCCCAGATATGGGTGCTGGTGACCTACTTCTAGGTGCCAGTGTCCAGCTCCTAGGTGTTGGCGATCCAAAAGGGTAGTTCTTAGCCCAGAGTGCGAGAAATGTTAAAATTGATGTTTGTTAATGTTATAGGTAGGTGTATTTGCATATATATGAGATGTTAATGTTTTTTTTGTCATTTTGTGGTGTGTAGAGGGATATTCATTCACAATATTTATTGGTGGCCACCATTTGAGCACATTGTTAGGATTGGGTTTGTTAGATGATGAGTGATATGTATTGGACTGTTTCAGCCTGTGGCACATAACGAGGATGTGGGATGTGCCCCATAATATGTCGATGATCACCGCATTGTGTGAGAGATGGTGTGTAGATACTTGCACATTTTGGATGCCCACCGAAGAGATGACCATGACTCTGGAGGACGTATATCACATATTGTGATTTCCCATTATTGGTCAGAGGGTTTAAGTGATGGTTGTAAATGATGCTTAGAGGCAGATGAGGTTCGTTAGGTGGTAATTTATAGGGACCCAGGTTCATATTAAGGTCCATGACATTCTAGATGTTATTCTAAGGTCAGAGGTTCCACAATTGCGGATGTTTATTGTTGTTGTGATTTCTTCGTTGGTTATATTGGAGGGTGGTGGTGTAGGCATCTTGTATAAGATGCATGACATTTTCTGTCAGATAGAGGAGGATGGGATGAGATATTCTTGGGCTTGATGTGTATTGGCCCACTTGTATAGAGATCTATATAGATTCATGCATGAGGACCACAGGGGTGGGATTGGAGCTACCAAATTTTTACATGAATGGGCCTACGAGCATATGGAAAAGTGAATATGCAACTCATTTGATTATTGCACAAGTGTGATTTAGAGTGGTAGGTGTGTGAAGATACATCAAGTGAGAGAAACATGATTGAGTAATTTTGAGATAGTGTCGGTAGTTGTGGCATCACATACGATAGTTGAGCTAGTAAGTGTGATTTTTTAAAAAAATTGTGTTGAAATTAGTTGTTTTTGGAAAAATTTGGCAAAATTTTTATTTTTGATTTTCTAGGTGTTTTAGAGTTGGGCAAGAGAAATGAATGCACTAACAACATTCAGGAATCCAGTGCCAAGATATGGGTGTTGGTGACCTAATTTCAGGTTCCCGTGTCCAACTCCTGGGCACTAGAGACCCAGAAGGATAGTTCTTAGCCCAGAGTGCAATAAATTTTAAAATTGATGCTTATTGATGTTATAGGTAGGTGTATTTGCATATATATGAGACGTTAATGTTTTGTTTTTTCATTTTGTGGTGTGTAGAGGGATATTCATTTGCGATATTTTTGTGGTGGCTACCATTTGAGAAAATTGTTAGGATTAGGTTTTTCAAATGATGAGTGGGATGTATCGGATTATTCTGGCATGTTACACATAGCGAGGATTGGGGATGTGCCCCATAATATGCTGATGATCACCGTATTGTGTGAGAGATATTGTGTAGATACTTGAACATTTTGGATGCCTGCCGATGAGATGACCATGACTCTGGATGATGTATATCACATATTGTGATTACCCATTGTTGGTCAGAGGGTTCAAGTGATGGCTATAAATGATGATCGAAGGTAGACAAGGTTCATTGGGTGCTACTTTACACGGACCCAAGTTCATATTGAGGTCCATATCAGTTTATATGTTATTATGAGGTCAAGGATTTTACAATTATGAAACTTTATTGTTGTTGTGATTTCTTCATCAGTTGCATTGGAGGGTGGTGGTGTAGGAATCTTGTATAAGATTCATGACATTTACCATAAGATAGAGGAGGATGGGACGAGATATTCTTGGGCATAATGTGTATTGGTCCACTTATATAGATATCTATATAGATTCACACATGAGGAGAATGGGGGTGGTATTGAAGCTACTAGATTGTGACATGTATGGGCCTGCGAGCATATTGTGATATGAAGGCTGTTTGGTGGACAACGAGGAGATTGGGTGAGACTAGATATATTTATTGGGAGATGGGTAGGTATTCACAGTAAGAAGAAGGAAACTGATACCTATAGAATTATTTTAGATCATATGGGGATAGAGGTTATGATATGGAGGCCATACTGAGTTTATGAAGGATGGTCATAGGATGGGGTAGAGCTATGATGCATTCAACGGATTATGTGGCTAGAGGAACAGTTTCTAGGGGTGACCAAGCAATTCCAGGTGGAGCACATGTCACAATAGTTTGGTATGGTTCAGGATGTGTCCTCACAACCATATATATGGGTGAGAATGATGAGGGCACCAAGGAGGGCTAGAGCTAGACCAAGACCCATAGAAGAGTAGCTAGTAACTCCTAGACCAGATGAGGCAGATGCGATGATAGAGCTGATGGATGTGGATAAAACAAGGTGTATTGAGGGATATAATACCTGGTGGACATCATATTGATGGGTGTGTTTGTTTCCAATTATTTTGGATATGGCTAGAGCACTACCAAAAGGAGGGATAGAGGGTCAAGGACATGCCACTGATAGTGTAGTAGCAAAGATAATAGAGCGTTATTATTTGTATAACGATGTTTGTGACTAGTTATTTGGTTGTTTAATTATCGTTGTTGTCTAATGTGTTGATCTATGGATGTAGGTGATGATTATGCTAAAATGTAAAATAATAGCCTAATCTAATGCAAGTTTTTAGTAAATAAATGAAATAATGAAATTGTAATATAATACCCAATGAAATAAGAAGTGAAACTATCCCTACGTACAAAGAGGGTTAGAGGAGCCTTAGCTAATTTGTAGAGGTTGCTGGATTGTTTTGTAGAGGAGACCGACTGAATAGGAATGGAAGATCATCACACAGAGGCCTGGAAAAATGTAGATGCGATGGATTTGATTGGACTGGGGCTCTTGGAGAGGTATGGGGGTTCCTGTGGGTGCCCTGATCTTGTTTCTAGATGCTCTGGTCTGCGTAGATGCTCAGAAAACCTTCTGTGAGTTATTGTAAGAGGTTCACACTTATTTTCCTTTGATCGATTGTATTTCACTGTAAGATCTCTGAGGTAATTGTAAACCTGCAATGAAGAAAAGAACTTGCAAAACCCTCAAATGGACATCAATTCCTAAAAAAGAAAGATGTAAAATGAGGGGATAGATTGTCCTCAACTACCACAATGATGGAATTACTACCGAATGCTACACTATATCTCAGACCCAATGTAGTTCTGTGTGTGTGATTGTGCCCTGGGTTGCTCTAGTGTGTATGACACTTGAAGTAACAAGCAAGTATCTAGATGTAGATGGTAAATAATGTGTGTGTGGAAACGATAAACTCCCCTCCTATGTAGTGTGATGCAAGTGAACTAGCCTTTGTCCCTTGTGATGGAGCTAGATGGATGCTAATGGAGCTATAGATGCCTTGATGGATGCAACCTTTGGTGGTGATAAATAGTTATTACTACTTGGTCTCTTATTATGAACACATACATTTATATTTATATGATTCCTTTGCTTGAATTTTGTAATTAACCTTAAAAATTCTGAATACCAAAAAGATAAGATGCTCAAACAACTAGAAAGGAACCAAAAAGTGTGGCCAAATTACAAAGAGGACAAGGGCACCCAAAGGGGATGTGGGCACCTGACACCGACATCCTAGCTGGGCACTAGTGTCTAGAATGTCAAAAGGTGAAAAGACAGATTGAGCAAGTAAAAGTGCAAGACTAAAAAATAGAAGCATAAAGAAAAGAAAGGTGGCCCAAGACATGGGTTAATCATTACTTTTCATACTTAGGAATCATGGAAATAGTAGTATGGAATCACCACTAAATGATTACCCAAAGTGTGTGCTTTTGTGTCTACATTTTCCCCCACTTTATGTTGGTGATAAGAATTCTCAGTAACATAAATTAGATAGATATGCGTACCTGATACCCATGTAGATCAATGTAAAAATTGTGCCGAGGGAGTAGAAAAAGCGTGGGGTGATAAAAATATGGAGTGTGGAGACTAAAGATAAAAAAGTGTAAAAGGTGGTGAAAATGAACCTAGGGTGGAAATGCATGTGTGAATGTGGTGTTGTACCTATTGTTGGTGTCAATGTGATTGATGTTATTATTGATGTTGACTACCTACTTCTCATACACACAAACCTGTAAAAATGAAAACGATCAAGTAGTCAAATACACATGCATATATATAAAGAGTATGTAAAAGAAATTTATGAAAAGGTGAAAAAGGAACATGTGCACTTGATCTGTGATGAGGAAAGAGTGTAGAAACAATCTTGTAGATGATGTCGATGTGTGTGAGTTTTTTGAGCAGTCTCATGCCAATCGAATAAGTGTAGGGAGACATTGTTTGGTGTCATCTTCCAACCTTTAACTACTTCCGATGTTGTATAATGCTTTGTAATGTCTAGTTTTTTGGGATATCTGACAAAAAAATAGAAGTAGCGTAGAGAGGAAAGTCTAGTTCATCCTCTAACCTTTAATTGCTCCCCAGAATATGGAACACCATTATAGATGGTGTGTACAAATGTAAGTGTAAATTCCTAATGCTAAAGGACTCTCTGCCCTGTCAAAAGTCTCTGTGACATGTCAAAGAATGTTGTAATTTCCCCTGTTACTGACACTTAGGGAAGGACATTGTGTACTAAGGACCCAAGTTTGATTCAAATCCTTTTCCAAAAATGAAAATTGTGTTATACTGGTGTGTTGTGTTGTTTATAAATCTGTATGGGGTGACTGATTAACCCAAATTATGCCCCCCTTGTTTGGGGTGCATGTAAGGTCATTGAAGGAGAATGCAGCCCAAAGGATGACCGACCTCTAAAATCATGCCCTACAGGGGAAAAGGGGATGTGCTTGGTAGAAACCAAGGCACATGCAAACTCGTGGCTGGGAGAAAAGTGTTAGTACAATCAAAGACAAATATGCATGTATAAGAGAAAGTGTAAGCTAAACAAACAATGTGTAAGCTTGAACATACATGAAGACAATGTAAACCACAAAAAGTGGGTTGCAAACATGAGACACGACTCACGATGTCGCAAGACAATCAAGTGTGCACATAATACAAAGAGAAAATCCCGCAAACAATGGAAAACAATGAGAAGAAAGTACAAGCAATGTAGCATATAACCACGGTGGGAAATAGTTCTACAAAACAAATGTTGCACATGAAGCACCCGTTAGCATGTTAGAAAGATAAGAAGTATGTAAAACATGTATAACTATGATAAATTAGTGTGCTATGAAACTAAATGAAATAATAACACCTGTAGTGTACAAAAGTATATGCCTCCAGGAGCCACTATGGGAGCGGTACTACGTACTGTGCCAAGCATCCATCTTGTGTGTAATGGACCTTTGTAATATTCGATCACAACTATAAAGGAAAGTGAACGCACGTGTGTGTATGATAAAGATAATGACATATAAGATATATATCTAGAATGTGTAATAAAGTGAACATGTCTAAGTAAATGTAAGAAAAAGTAAACACAACAAAGATATGAAGGATTGTGTGGATGAATGGAATGGAATTCAGAGTTAATATTGGAGCTGTGTTCCCCCCTAGTGAATGGAATTATATGCAGTGATGTTGATTTGTTTATGCCCCCTCAGTAGTCAAGAATGACTCTTAAACAAGAGTGTGTCATCAAGAAATTGTGGAACTATATGTTGTGCTTAGTGTGATGTGATGAATGTGTAGTGATGATATATGACATAGAGATGAGCTGTAGAAATGTGTGATGATTTATCCTAAAGCATATATCACTAGATGAGTATAAAAAGTTATGATTTATCCTAAAGCGTACATCACTAGATGATGCAAGAGGAAGTGATGATGTAGCCTATACCGTATATCACTAAATGATGCAAGTGAAAGTGATGATGTAGCATATAGCGTATATCACTAATCTAGGAATGCCACATGAGAAAAGGATTTAATGGTTGAATGTGTGAATGTGATGTGGTCCATTTGTGATGTATACCATCAATAGTCCAGTATGGACCGCGAGACTAGAGTGCATCATAGGGTAGTGAGTACAGTGTGTATAAGTAGATAAGTAGATAAGTAGGATGTGTAATATGTGTAATAGATGTAGTTATGAGGTAATATTATATGTATGTAAAAAAGTGTAAGATGTGTGAATATGTATAATGTATAGTGTCTATTGTGCAGTGTGTGAGGTTCATGTGTATAGGATGCCCTCAACAGTCAAGTGTAAACCGAGGCACAAGAGCGTGTCAGTGGGTAATGATGATGTTAGAGTGTGTGAAGATGTATATGCAAGAAGTTACGTGTGTGATAAGGTGAATGTAAGATTTATGTTGGTGTTAGGCGGGGATTAAACATAATGCCCCCTAAGTATGAATTGATAAGGATGATCAAGTGCCATTGCCTACAAGATCATCATTGTCCTAATTGAAACCGACTGGGGAAGCATTAGAGACTTGATAGTAAATAGTATGAGGAGGATCATATAGAGATACATTGTGACACAAACATGTATATGGTCATTGCATATTCCTTGTCAATGAACGGTGCTGGTGGACACCCATGTGTGTACCAACGAGTAAGATTTTGGGAATATCTAGGAGATGAATCACTATCGATAGAAAAATTTCCAAATGGTATGGGAAAAGTAAGAGAAGTGTGAATGGAGTCTATAGTGCCTCCAATATATTCAAGCCAATATTGGATGAGTGTCAATGGAGAAGCACGGGAACTACATGTAACGAAGAATTCTAAATGGAAGAAACAAATACAATAGGTGGTTGTGATGTGAAAATAACCATGATAAATATGGGGTGAGTGAGGAGGTGGTAAGATATCATTAACTGGAAACCCAAGCCTAGATAATCCATCAGATGCACAAATAGTATCAAAACAAGTATGATCCACCAAAATATGATGTCAATAAGACTTATTGATGAAAAGCGTTCATGTGAAAGGAGGTGGTGTAGGTGTTGATTGCTCATAAGAGAGTGAAACAACATCTAACGTATGGAAATATCCCTACTAGAGTACCATAACATTAGTAGAGGGAGGGGTCTTGAATTTGTATTCACCAGGGACATCAACCACAAAAGTGTCTTTGAAATAGGATTCATCTACATCAATAGGATTGAAGTTGAGTTTTCTTAATGCATCATTAGTGAGTTTGACATGATCAATGTCATCTTCAGAGTTGTCTAAATCATCTGTGTTTTCATTATCATGTTGTATTGAAGTATCAAGTATGTTGGTAGATGATGTACTAGATGTAATAGGAACATCAAGGGAATGATTAGTAGTTTGTGTAGGAGTAGGATTTGTGGGTGAAATGATGGAAGTAGTGTAAGTAGAAATAACTGGAGTGCTTAGAGTAGTATAAGAAGGTTATGAAGCATTAGACTGACCAAACTGTATGTATCAATACTATTATATGGAATGAGATGTGTAGGAGGGATGGGCATAATAGTAACATGGTCTATGGGCATAATAGTATCATGCAAGAATTTGACACATTGATTTGCAGTTGTAGACACAAAATCATGCACTTTAGGAATTATTTAGCTCAAACTTTTAATACTATTTAGAGGGTCCTCAAGTGAAGAAAGTACTAATTAATCCCACCTTTTGGCCATCTTATTTTTTATATTTTATTTCGTCATTCCCACATATTTTCTTACACATATCCACCTATTGTCCCATCATTTTAGCCTAAATCAAGGCACCCAGGCCTGTACTGGGCACCCTGGGGTGCCTTGGTCCCATCTAGGGTGCCCTGATCCATGTTCCACTTTCCTGCTTCTTTTTGGGGTCTAGCCATTTTTCATCTTTATATTTTTCCTAGTTGGCCATGTCGGGGTTAATTATGAAATTAGAGCAAGAGAAATCTATATATACAAAGTTATGAGACCATAATGAGGGTCCTAACGTCACATACTACTATCACTCCATCTAGAGTTGCATCCATTGCATCACTTGCATCCACATAGTGTCATGCATCAAGGCTAGAAGATCTACATCAACACACACAACATAGGGGGAGGATTCTATTTTATTTCATGCACACATTTTCTATAGTTATTATTTCTCGTTACTTAACAAAGTGCAACTGGCAAAATAGCACCTAGGGCACAACATACACACAAACACACACATCAGAACTACATCCGGGTCTGAAATCTAGTACAGTGATTAGTGATAATACCATTAGTTTGGTGGTTGAGGTCAATCCAACCCATTCATTTGCATCTTTTATTTTTATTAGGGTTTTGATACTTCTTTCTTGTAGGTCATCACTTCATTATTCAACACATTTGGCACCGTTTGATAGATCTAATGTGACAAATAGAGAACACTTCAAAATACCTTGCGACCCTATAAAAATCAGATTCAAAGATTTTACAGAAACTAGGGCACCCAATCTTCTGACTAGGGCACCCCGAGGTGCCCCAGTACCATCCCAGGCACCTCAGTCTTCTCAGATCCTCCAGATCTGGCCTTTTCAGTACTTTGATTGATCGTTCCTATACCTTGAATTTACAGTCAGACCTGTGACAACCTGTGACAGTCTTCTTTAATCAACTAAGTCATTCTTCCTCACTTCCTTACATATTTAGGGTTTTATTTTACTTAGTATAATTATTTACAATTAGTCCATACTTTTTTAGCACACACATACATCGTTTTAGTCCTCCTATTTAGATTAACTAGTGGTTATACTTCTATAATATTAGATCTATTTTTAGTTAATCATTTTGGTGAACCTGACCTCCCATCATGGGTAAGCGTAATAGGAAGTGTACTTCTCATAAGTATCCACTTATTCTATAATTTGATAGCCATGGTCACATTTTTTGTTGATACCCCTCCTAATTCTTCTGTATATAGACCTTTCCCTTCATTCATTCAACTTCCATCTTCTGATATGGTTCCTAGAGTTATCAATGTTGTTGTTTCCGCTTACCTACGCACCATTGATCTTGCTATTTTAGCACAACTCATTATGGAGGTAGAAGCTCTCCTCCCTAATCCCACAGTACCACTTTCTACCATTGGTGAACCACATGACTATTCATACTCACTTATTAATTCTCCTACATTATGCATAGATGATTTTAGTGATACAATAGATGTCCCTACTTCTCCTTCCCCTAAGGTTGAATCTTGATCTTGCAAAGCTCCACATTACTTAGTTTCTAATGTTTATATGATTCACCAAGTCCCTTTTGACTCATCACTTACTCCTAATAATACTCTATGCACAACCTACTCCATACTACTCTCTCACTTTACAACTTTTTACACCACATCCCATCATAGAAAAGTTACCACTTGAGGGTTCCATTCAGGTGATCAATGCGGTACCTTCCTCTTCACCTACTAATGTTGCTATTATTATTCCATATTAGGACCCTTTACAAGACCTAGATGTTGTCCCATCACCCATGCCAACATCACCCTCTTTAGTGTGTCTGTCATTCACCTACACCTTCTTCATGAACAATTCTTATTGGGATAACCTACCACTCGATCCTTCATGTATGACCACTATATGCTCACATGATGGTCTCTCCTAGCTTGGTTTTAACTTCTCTAACCTCCATCCTCCTTTATGCAACTCAAATTTGTATCATGGCTCCATTATTCTTACTGCTTCCTATGGCCTCCTTTTCTCCATCTTCTAGTTCATCTTGTGTGTTATCATACCACTTATTTTCTTTCTCTTGGATAGTCTTGGTTAGATTAAATCAGTGGCACTCTAGATCCTAATCATATTGATATAGCATTTCTCATGCCATCTTACACTATACACATTTATAGCAGTTCTTTCCTTTACTACTCACCCAACTTCACTATTTGTTATGCTCAGGGTTTCCCTTTACCCCCTTTATGGATGAACAATACACCATGGTCATGTATATCTTACACACTCAAGTTTATTTGGATGAATTCCCACATACCACTGCTTATCAGGTTTCCTACACTATGCCATACAATTTTGACAACAATACTTATGACATTTTAGATGATTTTACTTTTCCTTTATGTCCTTACAATAATGTCACCACCTTAGTTATGCCCTATATCCACCCATTTAGTTGATGACTTCCACCTTCACAGTCATCCATCTAATACACACCTATTGGATTCCCTACATGCATTGCACACTGAATATCATTCCATGGAATCCTTGATTTCATCTCTCATTGTTGAAGTTGAGAAACTTAAGGTGGCTTATTGATCTCATGCTGGTACTCATGATCCACCTCACACACCATCTACCTCACTGTCTACCCTCTCGTTGACCCTCCAAATACACCATTACCAACACCTCTCATATTTCAATCTAATACTACAATGCAAGACATTTTTCATTTAGCTCCTTAATCATCAAATGATTACTCTACCACCTCCTCATCGATATCCTCCTTCTTCAATGAGTACACTACCACGATCATCCATATTACCACTATCATCGAATCCATAGACATCATACTAATGGTATTATCACACTTTTTCATGCCTAATTGTACAAATCTTGAACAAATAGTAATTTTTTTCTTTGATGTGTAACCATCTCCTATTCACCATCCAACCCATTAGAGCTCATTCATCACGTAAGTATTTTAGTTAGTACTACTCAAGTACCCTTCTCAGCAACAAAATTTTGCACATAGTTCATTGTCTCCCCCACTCAAAATCAACGCTACAACATGTTCCCTTCATCCCACTCTTCCTCATTCATTCATTCTTCATGCGCATATAGATTCTGTTCACCAACACCACGTTTATCTACTATATTACCACTATTAGATCGTGGCCCTACAATTACACTATCATAGGAATTAGTTGAGGGACCTATTATGTTTGTGGAGCCTATTTTCATGTTAGAGTATGGTACACCTTCCATGTGTTACACTCGGGTATTTTTACGGTGGTCCCGCTCGCCGGTGAGCAAATCAAGGGGGTTCAGGGGAGAAGTTCCTGAAGCAAATTTTAATGGGTGGTTTATTAACCCATGGGTAATGGGTAACTGATATGGGCTGTTTTAGGGCCCATGGTTTTTTTTGGTCTTTTTCCCATTGTTTTGATACCCACGGTTTTTTGCCCTTGGTTTTGATACCCACGGTTTTGTATCAAACTACTTAAGCAATTGTCTATTTATATGGTCTTATGCATATAATAGACATACAAGCGTATGTATTACAGATGTGTTTTGAATTCAGGTGTGAATTTTGTAGAGTTTGTTGAGCATAGCTCCAAAAAGATCTGGGTATTGTATTAAGAGAGTGGAGGCTTGTAATAAAATCTGAGCAAGTGATTCTTGGTGGACGTAGCCCGAATTGGGTGAACCATGTTAAATCTTGTCTCTCTGTGTTGTGTTATTCTGCACTTTTATTTGAGATCTGTAATATTTTCTGCATATTAGTTTCTACTATTGTGATTTTATAAGGGATTATTCCGCATATTTTATCTCTTATTTCCTAACAGGACCCTCGTCCTTCACCCTCATTGGTTAGTTCATTCATATTTCCTTGGGGGCATGTCATCTCCTTTCCTCTCCCCATTCTCACATCATCACATCATCATATTTCATCCTTATTTCCTATCAACATAGCATATCACCCATCATAGCATTGTCATTACCCGATGACACACTCTTGTGCTTTGCTTCACACTTGACTGTTGAGGGATTACCATTACACTGAACCCTACACACCACATCATACGACAATAGATATTACATTTCATCCTACATTACATTTCGTGCACCATTCATTCTACCTCTAATTCTACATTATCCTAGCCCGCATCTATGTATTACATTTATGATGGTACGTACACACTTAGTCACACTATACATTACACATTTTCTTATCATATGTTTTCTATATACTATAACAATCTTCATTACCTATGAGTCTTGTTTTACATTTCATCCCTACATTCTACATTTTCCTGTCCTTTCCCTACATACCACATACATTATTAGGCTATCCATGCATAGCCTCTACATAACATTGTCACACACTGTGATTTTCCATATACATCCTACATACTATGCTAGATTACATTACATATGGGTTTATATTTCCATTTAATCGTTACATATTCCATTTCTATTTACACATATTATTACACTTTACACATTACACATCTCTACACACCCTACACATCCTATATTGCATTTCCCACACCGCACATTTACACACCATATTCATCACTTGTTTTTTTATACTACGTTAGTCTTCTACACATGTTGTCATCACCACCCTATGACACACTTTAGTTCCTCGATCCGTACTCGACTACCAAGGGTTTACCAATCAAACGAACCTTACAATCACCATGTGACATTTCCCATATTAGTGACATACACCTTAGGTTAATATTAGTCACCTATACTATCATCTTATAGTGGTATGCACATTAGGTTACATCACCACTCCCTTATTATTCATCTCTTCGTGGCATATGCCTTAAGCTAAATCGTCACACATTCTATCATTTTTTAGTGGTACATACACCTTAGGCTACATCACCACTCCCTCCTTCTATCTTGTAGTGATATACGCTTTAGGCTAAATCATCACCCATATCCATCCCTTCATCATGTAGTGATATACGCTTAGGGCTAAATCATCACTCATTTATTCAACAAGTCAGTGGTATATGTTTAGGCTATAGGGTCCATGAACACATCTCTACACATGTCGCATTTCATCATCATTACATATACACACTCCCCACAATGCGCTAGACACAACTAACACTACTCAATCATTTCCCGATCACACAATCTCGTTTATGGTTCATTCTTGACTGTTGAGGGGGGAAAACAAAATGAACCTCATTACATACACTTCCATATAATCAGGGGGCACGTTTCTCATATCATTCCATTTTGCATTCCATTCCATCCATCCACAACATACTACATTGTCTTGGGAGCATTTAATTTTGCTTGCTAATGTTTTGAATGCTCACTTTATTACACATTTTATATTGCTTTCTTATATGTCATTATCTATATCAGAAACACATGCGTGTTCATGACCTTTTTTTAGTGTGATCACATATACACGGGACTTTTACACAGTGGTATGGATGCTCACCTTCTACCCTTCCTATACCGGTCAATGGGGGGCATCCACATTCATCTTATCTAAGTGTTATTGTTTCATTTTGTACTTAACATATTATATTTACTTTCTCATACACTCTCTTGACATATTGGTTATTGCTCTAATAGGCTAATAGGTGTTCCATGTGCAGCACTTGTTTTGCATGATTACACATCTCCACGACTCCTTGTTTATTTATTTCCACTTATCTGCCATTATTTTCCCATGTATGCAAGATTTTCCCTTTTCTTTTGTGCACACTTTCTTTTTTTTTATGGCCATGATGGCCTTGCATGTCTTGTGATCATCATGAGTGATGTCCCATGTTTGCAACCCGCTTTGTGTAGTCTACGTGTTTTCTTGCATGTTTACACTACTTTGTTTGGTAGTTACTACATTTTCTGTGTATTTTTACACTTGTATTCTTACATGTGTGTGTTTTTAGACTAATACTTTGTTTTGGATAGCGATCCCCTTTTTTGCGCGCCTTGGTTTCTACCAAGCATCTTTCCCTTCCCCCCTATAAGGCAGAGTTCTATAGGTCATAGAGTGCGATAGGTCCTCTTTTGGGGCCACATTCTGCTTTCATCGATGTTGCATGTGCCCTCAAAAATGGGGGCATCATTGAGGGTTTTACATACTAAAACAACATATTTACACCGGTTCAGTATAGTGAACTTTCTTCCCTTGGCATTGTGGGTTTACGTATAGTCGAATGAGTGTCAGAACCAATCTACAAACTTCATACACAGCGGCCTCTACAGGACATGGTGTCCTTTGGCATTTTTGCATAGGCAGTTACAAGCTTGGAGGTTACAATGGGTGTGCCTCTCGTACACTACTTTGTCCAGTGGCTGTAAAATCACCAAAAAAAATCTAGTATGGTATATAGATACCTCTTCACACATTTCAGCAGAATATGATTAAAGGTTGGAGGAGACAGAGCATTTCCTCCCTATACTTTTTCAATGAGGGTGGCATGGGATCACCAAAAAAACTTGCGATAGTACAAGATATCCTTCTACACCCATTTTCTCTCGACATGGATCAGGTGAAAATGTTCCATTTACACTTTTCTTTTCGTATATTTTACATTTTCATACTTTACACATCTCTATACACATGTGTATTTTACAAATTGTTTTTACATAAATACATATTTGACTACTTCATTGTTTTCTCCTTGTAGGTCCGGCCATATGAGAAAGAAAGAATTCAAATTGGGGACAGAAACGACAAGGAAAATGAAGAAGACAATGACAACGACAACACGCCACGATGACACTTGCCTATACTAACCATGTAGGTACACTACACACCATAGCAGCTATACAAGCATTTCGCCCTTAGGTCCACTCTCATCACTGTTTTATGCACATTTTTCATCTTTAGAATCCACACTTCCCCACATTTATTTTTCATTTCATGCTTGATTCTAGTCCATCGACACGCCTTCTTCTACACTCTACATGGATACTAGGTATGCATCTTTATCTACTTTATGTTACCGAGTGTTCCACTCTCTAAGATAAAGTGGGGGTAAAATGTAGACAAAAAATCATGCGTTTTAGGAATTATTTAGCCCGGTCTTATACTACTATTTGGAGGGTTCTCAAGTGAAGAAAGTAGTAATTAATCCCACCTTTTGGCCATCTTATTTTTATATTTTATGTCTTCATTCTTGCATATTTTCCTACATATATCCACCTATTTCATAATTTTCCCATAATTTTAGCCTAAACCAGGGTGCCCAAGCCTATATTGGGGTGCCCCGAGGCACCATGGTCCCACCTGGGGTGCCCTAATCCATGTTTCACTTTCCAGCTTCTTTTTGGGGTCTTTCTAGCCATTTTTCATCCTTAAATTTTTCCTAGTTGGCCATGTCAGGGTTAATTACAAAATTAGAGCAAGATAAATCTATAAATACAAAGTTATGAGACCATAATGAGGGTCCTAACGTCACATACTACTGTCACTCCATCTAGAGTTACATCCATTACATCACTATCATCCACATAGTGACATGCATCAAGGCTAGGAGATCTACATCAACACACACAACATAAGGGGATGATTCTATTCTATTTCATGCTCACATGCTATCACATTTTCTATAGTTATTATTTCTCACTACTTCACAAAGTGTGACTGGCACAAGAACACCTAGGTCACAACATACACACACACAACAAAACTACATCTGGGTCTGAAATGTAGTGCAACGCTTAATGATAAGACCACTAGTTTGGTGGATGAGGTCGGTTAGAACCATTCATTTGCATATTTTCTTTTTATTAGGGTTTTGATACTTCCTTATTTCTTGTTGGTCATCACTTCATTATTTAACACATTCAACGCATCTCAATAGATCTAATGCAACAAACATTGAACACTTCAGAATACCTTACGACCTTGTAAAAATCATATTCAAAGCTTTTACAGAAACCAAGGCACCCAATTTACAGACCAGGGGGGCCCGGGGTGGCCCAGTACCTTCCCAGGTGCCTCAATTTACTCATATCCTCTAGATCTAGCCTTTTTAGGACTTCCAATTGATCATTCTTGTACTTGGAATTTACAGTTAGATCTGTGACAACTTGTGACAGTCTTCTTTAATCAACTAAGTCATTCTTCCTTACTTCCTTGCATCTTTAGGGTTTTATTTCACTTAGTATAATTATTTACAATTATTCCATATTGTTTTAGCATACCCAGACAACATTTTAATCCTCCTATTTAGATTAACTAATGGCTATACTTCCATAGTATTAGATCTATTTTTCGTTAATCAACAGTAGATGGGACTACCTATATTTCCTGAATCCAAGGTCTACCTAGTAATAGATTGAATTAAAATGAAACATCTATAACGAAGAAGTCTGTGAGGACAATATTAGGCCTGACTTGAATATGTAATGAAATAGCTCCTAGGCATGTGTGAGTAGTGGAATCATATCCCCGAATAAGAGTAGAATTCTTAGAAATTAGATTATCATTAATGCCAATTTTTTTGAGAAGGGAATGAGCACATAGGTTGACGAAAAATCCATTATCAATAAGTACATGTTTAATGCAAGTGGTGCCAATAATAGTGGTGATAAGTAAAGGTGCACATGGATTTTCATTTACAAATGGTGATATGTCGTCATTAGTGAATGATATAACACATGGAAATTTTTTGAGAGACTGAATGAGGTGTGTGAAGGATACCAAATAATTGTCACTTTATATATTAATAGAATGAAGGGAAGCCTCCAATTTTTTACTACAATTAGGTGCATTTTGCAATAAATCATAGATGGAGATTTTGGTTGGTGTATTCTTAAGTTGTTCAATGGTATTATAGGCCTTAGAAGCAATAGGAGGAGCTGAAGAAATGATAGGTAGTGGAATAGATACGATTGGAGCTGTTGGAGGATAAGTGCGATAAGTAGTTACTACATTATAAGAACGATCGGCTTTAGGTGTAATAAAGTGAGCAGGATGTTGAGTATGAACTTGCATGAAATCGGCAGTGGTAGTAACCATGACTGAAACATTAGTGGGTGCAAAATAAGGATAAGACAATTGATTCATGACTTGATAAGGTGAAGACATACTTAGAAGGAAAGGATTTGATCATTAGGGTTCACCAAAATTATTTAGCTAAAAATTGGATTCATGAGCCTAATCTGATGTTATTGTAGCAGTAAATAAATGAATAAATAAGTATAGAAATTAACCCAAGAAAACTAAGCAAAAATATGTAAAACCCTAAGTGTAAAGAAGAGGTAAGATGACTTAGCTGATTAGCAGAGATCCCAGAGGTGTACAAAGTTGGAAAACTAGAAAATACGAAGCACTGACCACTACACCAAAGCTCAGAAAAAATGCAAATCTGGAGGAATAAGCTAGACTGGGGCATCTGGAGAGGGACAAGGGGGCACCTATGGGCACCCTAGACCTGTTTCTAGGGCACCTGGGTCTGCAAAAATTCTCAAATAACCTCCTCTGAGTGGTTGCAAGGTACTTGTTCACTATTGTTTGCCTTTGGTCACTATGAAGTCACACAGTGATCACCAAAGTTGTTGGAAACCTGCAATGAAGTATTGACTTGTAAAACCCTCAAAGAGACATTAAATCCTAAAAAAAGAAAGATGCAAAATGAGGGGTTAGATTGTCTTCAGTTGTCACAATGGTGAACTTACGACTGAGCGATGCACTGCATCTCATACCCAATGTAGTTTTGTGTGTGTGTGAGAATTATGACCTAGGTGGCTCTTGTGCATGTTGCACTTGATAGCAAACAAGTAAGCTAGATGCAAATAAATGTAATAGATGTATTCATGGAATATAGTGAAATTTCCTCCTATTAAGTGTATGTAGAATAACCATCCCTTGTGTCCCTTAAATGGTGCTAGATGGATGCAAACGAAGCTTTAGATGCTTAATGGATGTAACCTTATGTGGTGATAGTTGATGCTTAGTACTTGGTCCTTTATTATGATCACATAAATTTATATTTATATGATTCCTTTTCTTGAATTTCATAATTAACCTCGAAAATGCCAACTACCAACAAGATAAGATGCTCAAACGGCTAGAAGAGAACCAAAATATGTGAAAAAAGTACAAATGGGTCATGTGCACCCAGAAGGGACGAGGGCACCTGACACTAGTGTTCTGGCTAGGTACTGGTGTCTAGGATGATAAATGTCAAAGTATAAAGAGGAAGACTGAGCAAGTAATGGTGTAAGACCAAGAGAAGTAATAGAAAGTAAAGAAAGGTGGCCAAAGACATGGGTTAATTAGTACTTTTCTTACTTATGAATCATATGAATAGTAGTATGTAATCAGGACTAGATAATTACCCAAAAGTGCGTGATTTTTTTCTACAGTAATAGATTAAAACAAACATACATCTTATATAGTCTATATCAATGAATGAACAATTAAAAACATACAAGTCCAAGATAAAGGACTCGAAAGAGTTAGAAATACTTACATGTATTGTGTGTGTGTGTGTGATTGTGATGCATAATCCTCCCTAAAGTAAAAAACACTAAGAGAGAATCGTTATAGGTGTATATGGGGAATCTCAATAAGAATATATTCTTTCTTAAGTCACTATGGTGACCCAAATGTAAAAGGGTGAGATCCAAGTCATTAATTTTAACTATTGGGTGTGAAATAGTGTGAAAATATGTGAGCTATAAGTTCCTTTATGTATGATCAATTAATTGTGAATTGGTAAAAACTTGACAAAAAGGTTGGTGAGGTATATACTAGATTCCATCACCCATGGGCGTAACAACATCAGCTATGGAAAAACCAAACCCAACACCATTGTCAATGGGTATAATGACATTGGCCTTGGGGGAACCCTAAGGACAAAGAGGTGAAAAACATCTAATGTAGAATCCAAAATATGATTGGAAGACATGAAAAAGGTAAAATGTGACTAAAAGCAAGGATAATAACATGAAATAAGTGTAAACAAGTAGACATAATGAGACAAGTAAACATGATGGATGTAATGTGTAAAAAAGGAAATGAATAAGGAAAGGGTAAGGGAACTATGGGATACTAGAGACATCTCTCAAATGATGTGGTATATCCCATGTGACTAGGCCCAATCACACCCCAATACTGGCAAGCCCCATGATGCACTCACTTGGGGGGAAGATGCATTGCATCCCCTACACAAAAAAATATAGAATAGTAAAGTGTGCACAAAAAAAATAGATATAGAAGAGTATGTCAAGAGATAAGGTGTATACACCAAGGACCCTAACATCACTTAGATCTATTTTGCTACACATGTCATCTTATTCAACAAGATGATTTCTTCCTCTTACGCACCTTCCCCCTTATAAGCATTAGATTGGTACTATCACACCTCCCACAATATATCATATATTCATTCACCATGAATTTCTGACACATTTTGATCCCACTTATCCATCCACATTTCACCTCAATAAACTTTGGATGTCCTTTATGCATTTCAAAAATATAGTAATCATGAGTCCATTCTTGAATTTTTCAAGAATTGGTGTTCAATCATTCACCACCTCTCATTTCCACTCCTACAATCAAAGCTCGTGACCTATTTTCCCAAAGTTTCATTTCACATCATTTACAATTCCATTAACTAATCATCTTCAACAAGTTTTTACGCATGGCACAACAATACAAGGATGTCCATTTTGGGTGTTATATTTCCTTATTGGTATTTTGGTTCCTTGTCTTCCTATTCACACTTGCATGATAACAATTTCATCCAACAATAACCTCTTAGGATTTCCTTATTGTGTCTTAGTGGTTCCTTGTCTTCCTATTCCACCAACACACTTGCATGATAACAATTTCATCCAATGAGATGGAGATCACTCATTACATCTACACCTCTTTTGTGTTCTCTTATGGCTTATAATTTCTTCCAATATACTCATAAATTTACTCCATAAATGGAATCACTTTCTTCCATTTTACAAAATTTTCTCAACACTAATTTGGTTACTCTCTCACCCATACCTCCTTATCTGCTATTGTGGCATACCTTCCATGATAGGTGTTTCTACCATCATATTGATGACCATTCCATTTATTCATGTATACAACTCCACAACATCATTTAATACCTTTTTAAAAGTAAGGTGAGATCATTTTCAACCCTTTGTCTCCTTTTACTTTGCCTTCTACCACTATATAATCATTAAACACAATACTACTAACTTCTTCTTCTCCATGTTTCGACTTGCCATCCCCCACTACTACCAAATCATCCCACTCACTTCATTTCTCATCATCTCCATAGTCAAATTCACAAACATCATCACATTTTTTAATGGACTTTGTGTCATCATTTCCATATTACTTCTCATCCAATGGATCACATGACTTAACTTTGGACTTGTGAGTCATCATTTCCACACTGTGGACTTCTCATCTTCTACATGGAAGTGGATTTACCTCCTAGATCTTCTATCTATGTCATCCCCTTCACCCATCCACATTATCATGAACTTTCATTTTTGACATGGCCTCATCATATTCACATTATTTTTATCCTCTTTGAATTCCTCCTTCACATGTTCATCACTTACATCACCATCATTATCATCTATCTCATCACATGATGTTATCTTGGCTACTACATTATCAACTACATCACTTTAGTCATATACAAACCTCTGAGAATCTATTCACTCACCACGTCTACCATGTGTTCTTCATCATGTATCAAGCTACTCATTTCTTCACCTATTTTTGATCCCCCTTCTAAATGTCATCTGATTGCCCCCATTACCACTCATTGAGGTATCATTCTTGCTTCCTTCTCCCCCATTGCATCTTATATCATCTATAATGCTTATTCACACTCCTCTTGCATTTATTCCCTACAATTCATACTCACTTGTTCTGACATCTCTTCCTCACAATCCAGTCATGCATTCTATCATTTATTCACTTTAGAACCTTCTCCCATGTACACATTCTTCCTCAGCAATCCAATCATCATTCTAGTCATTTATTCAGCCTCTCTTAGAACAATAGTCTTGAGATGTACACATATCTTTCCTCCATCATCACTCATTCAATAGACATTCTTATGTATCAATACATCATTCTTCTCTCTCATCCTATCTCATGCCAACATGAACACTTATTTTCACCACATATCTTCCATGTATAGTTACACTTTCATATTATTTTGAATTTCTTCCACATTATCCTATTTCACACAATCATGATATTATTATTCCCATTCATTACAAATTGCATCACTTGTTATACACCTTCTTTTAGAAATCAATTTTTTCTCCACTTGAACATGTTACACATCCACCACGCTCAATGTTTATTTTACTTACTTATCTCCATTATCATGTCCTCCATAAATTATTGTCCTTTGGATTCTATGTTTGCATTGTTGCTTCATTTTTCCTCTACATCATACAAACCAATCCCATTATATACCTCCTACATTGGTTTCTTCTTTGTATCCAATATCTTATTCTTCTAGTCCATACAGACATTGGGGGGAATTTCAACTTACATTTGTTATTGACAGCTCTTCCTATTAAGTACATTCCTATTTTTTTTTCATCCAACCTAGATTCTAAACTCACTCTAATTTTCCCATACATTTTTCTTTGTCATTATTAACACAAAGCACCGAAACACACAAAATCCAAAAAAATCTATATATCTCCAAAAAATGTGATAAACTAACACTTTCTTATGGATGTTCAATTCCATCACTATTGTTTCATTCATTCATATTCCATTCCAATTATACATTCACTACTACATGCTTCATGTACAATATATTCGCATTCTAAATCATGGTTTGTTTTATAGCTTATGGTGACCTCTTGATCAACTTATCATCACAGTTTATGAGTCGCTCATCTCTACTACATCTTTTTGATCTTTTTATCTCCTTACCTAGTGAATTAAGAACGATTGTCCTCATAGAGGTAATACATTTATAGAAATCACTTTAAATCCCTCCATTAAGCCACTAGTGGTTCTAAACCCCATTAAAAAATCTGAGAGAGTTGACTATCTTTAAAAAATAACAAGTCACCAAATCAGAAAAAAAATCAAAAAAGTAAAAAAAATACAATATCAAACTCTCTCAGGGGTCTTTCCAACATCTCTACTATGGCTATGGATGTCTAGATGGCAATAGAGAAATGTTATGACTAGAATTGACTGTATCTCCATAAAGGATATGTGATTCAATAATCTATATATTTTATTTAAATCTAAATGCAAATATATGTTGTAAATGATATACAATGAAATACAAAATGCTACACAATTTATTTAATTTTAACTATGAAAAGAAATGAGAGGGGTAAGGTACTTATCTTAAATTTTTTTATCTCATAGTGACTCTGGATTGGACAATGTGATGAAACAAAAGCACAGACCATTGCAACGAACCAAAGAAAAATGCGAGTTGCAAAGGTGGAATTGGCTGGAACTGGGCACCTGTAGGTCTATAGACCTCTATAGGGGTGCTGGAGTATGTAGAAAAGGTTTGAACCTAGTTACGATATGGTCGCTAGGGCTTCACACTTTTTTTCCTTTGGTTGCCTCTATGTCACATTTGGATCGCCGAGGTACCAATAAACCTGCACACAAATATACTCCTACAAAACCCTAAAAAAGACATCAAATCCTAAAAAAGAAATATGTAAAATGAGGGGTTAGACTATCCTTAGCTGTCAATGAGTGAACTTACGACTGAGCGTTGCACTACATCTCAGACCTAATGTAGTTCTATGTGCTTATGCCTGCAATAGTGCTCCTAGGTCGCCCTTATGCAAATGACGCCAAGATAGCAAGCGGTAACTAGATAAAATGCAAATATGTGGATGGAATAGAATGAAAACCCCTTCCTATGCAATGTGTATGTATAATAATGATCCCAAGATACAATCCCTTTCATATGTAGATAGATAACCCTTGATAGAAATTTCCTTCCCTTATTATGGTATATATGTTGTGTTTATATAGGGATATCTTGATTGAATTTTAACACTAATAACCCCAAATGCTGACTAGTACCTCAGGATATGAGAAGGAAAAATGAAAATACCAACCTCAAATTTCAAAAACAAGATCAAACATAAAGAGGGAACAAACACCCAGGATGGACAGGGGTGCTTGGGCATCAGTTTCCAGTCCTATGCACTATTGTCTAGAAACAAATGATGATAAATGAGTGTATATTGACTAACATGGATCCCAGTGATCTGACCAGAACTGGATGTATGAGTGGCAAGTGTGAAACATAAAATCAAAAGAATCCAACAAGACAAGTGAATGGACTAGGGAATGGGTC